>AWOL01S0007787.1:34286-54350 GCA_000715115.1 Nicotiana otophora
CAAGTATGAATGGAATGATTTGGCAAACGTTCCAACCAATCTAAAGCTTTCCCCCGTAGAGAGAAGGGAAAAAGCCTTAGCCTCAAATCATCCTCAGAGACATTTGTTTGTTTGCTTCCCCAGCACGTATCAACGAACCCCTTCAAATGTTTATATGCATTTTGACCCGGTGCACCAGTGAAGAAACCTCGTTGCTTGAGCAAAGTGAGCATCATATTGGTTATTTAAAAGTTGCCCGCCCTAATACAGGGAGGGACTATAGCACTTGCATACCCTTCATTTGGCAACACCCGGTGTGGAGCCGCTCGTGGTGGAGGTGGGGGTGGAACGGGAACATTGTCTTGAGGCGGTCGGCTTCGTCTATGGGTTTGAGGTTCAAGAGGGACCTCATCCATTGCATCATCATCAACGTCCACATCCCCTACGGCTATGTTTTTGAGCTCATTATTNAGGTACATATGCCAGCGTCCGCAGACCTCGGTGTCCACTTCTATCCTTGTTATGTTGCTTTACTTATTCTCTTTAGACTCTGATGTATAAATACACTTAGAATAAATTCTTAGAATCTTGTGACTTATTTCTACCGGGTTTTGGGAGTTGAAATTAGTCTTAGAGACTAGGTGTCATCATGAAATCCTACGGAGGGAATTTGGGGTCGTGACAAGTTGGTATCAGAGCTCTAGGTTCATAGATATTATGAGTCATAAGCAGGTTTAGTAGAGTCTCGCGGATCCGTAGAGAGACGTTTGTACTTATTCTCGGGAGGCTATGGAACTGTTAGGAAAATGTTCACTTCTTTGATTCCTTATCGTGCGCATGACTTCGAAATTCTAAACCATTGTCTTTCCATTCTCTCACAGATGGTAAGGACACGCACAACTGGATCCGACGATCAGAAAGTTTGTTGAATCATGTTCTCTGTCATATCATTGTTGGGGCACTCTTTCACCATTGTCCTATATCTTTCCCATATCTCGTGTAGTAGTTCATTAGGCTCTTGCTTGAATACTAGAATTTCATCCCGAAGAATGGCCATGTGCTCGGGAGAGAAGTACTTTAAAATATATTTCTCCACTAGTTCATCCCAAGTATGAATGGAATGATTTGGCAAACTCCAACCAATCTAAAGCTTTCCCCCGTAGAGAGAAGGGAAAAAGCCTTAGCCTCAAATCATCCTCACAGACATTTGTTTGTTTGCTTCCCCAGCACGTATCAACGAACCCCTCCAAATGTTTATATGCATTTTGACCCGGTGCACCAGTGAAGAAACCTCGTTGCTTGAGCAAAGTGAGCATCATATTGGTTATTTAAAAGTTGCCCGCCCTAATACAGGGAGGGACTATAGCACTTGCATACCCTTCATTTGGCAACACCCGGTGTGGAGCCGCTCGTGGTGGAGGTGGGGGTGGAACGGGAACATTGTCTTGAGGCGGTCGGCTTTGTCTATGGGTTTGAGGTTCAAGAGAGACCTCATCCATTGCATCATCATCAACGTCCACATCCCCTACGGCTATGTTTTTGAGCTCATTATTTGCCATGATTGCACCTACAACACTCACACATTAGTAACAAGGAAGGGAAAGAAGATATTCCAAAAACACAACAGAGTCGGGGTCGAATTCCCTAGGGAGCTATGTGAATGGATGTTAGTAGTATATATCTTAACGCATGAGTTTGTATATCTTAATTTGCACTTCCACAATATTGGGTTTTGTTTGGAAATCTAAGTTAGACTACAATGCAATTTAAAGAATGAAACTAGGAAATTGTTTTTGACTATTTTTCAAATGATAAAAAGACCTAGGGCTATGACCTTCACCTAGGTGTTCGCTTCATGGGTTGTATACTTTACAACTTGTTTTATTGATTGGGGTGTATTATAGCTATCAACACTCAAGTACCCACTCAATACCTCTCGGTCAGAGAGTGATTTTGCCCAATTTGGCTTTTTAAAGTCCAAATGGGTATTTGAACAAAGCAGTTGATAATAAGCTCAAGTCGGGTTTTACTATCTCTAGGTTCAACCCTTTAATTGGGCTTATCAATCTCTCGATTGACCCAATTTCTTGCTTGCCAAATTTTTCTAGACTAAGTCTCTCTTTCTCATGTAGAGACCAAGTCAAAAAAGCATAAAATAATGTTTGCAACCATTAATTCTTCAAATAAAAGCAAGAACAAGGGTAGATAATCAACACCCAACCATAAACAAGCAATAAATCAAACACCCATTAAGTTTACACACTAGGGTTAGGTTACAACCCTAGTAAGAATCTAGATACTCATACTTAAATTAGAAGAAAAAGAAGAATAAGTGATAATTAAACCCATATTAATAATTAAAATTATAAAATCAATATTCAAAAAGCTCAAAATAGCAAAAACTACTAAAAAGAGCAAAAGAAAACGTCTAGAGTGGTTGCTGATGTCAAAAGTTAACCTAAAAAGTGAAACTCTTCTATTTATACAAAGCTGGAATTTCGGACAAAAATGCGCTTTCGGAGATTCTACAGTCGCACAATTCCATGTGCGGTCCGCACTTTGCTTCAGTTTGAAAGGTTGAAAATATGCGGCCACATAATAATGAAGTGCGGCCGCACTGCCCTCTTTCTGCGGTCCACATAATAATGTCTGCGGCCATACCTTGTTCTTCTGCGGTCTGCACAATAATATCTGCGGGCGCACAACTCTTTTTTTGCGGCCGCACAATAAATGTGCGGTCCACACTTGAGTTGGACTGGAGGTGCAGGTTCTCTGAACTTTTACTCTGACCCAACTTTTGCGGCCGCATATCATATTCTGTGGTCCGCACTTTGAGCTTTTGTATTGTTTTTGTCCTTGAGTTCAGATTACTCTTTCTTGAGTTGGATTTTATCTTGGGAGCTCATCTTCCAATATTCTTGTAATTAAGCATATTTCATTAGTTTTTGAGAACATAATTAAGCGCTTTTGGACTAAAACGAAAGCTAAAAGGCGCTAATTAGTAGTCAAAATCCCCACTTATCAACTCCCCCAAACTTAAGCTTTTGCTTGTCTTCAAGAAAATAAAGTAGTTCCTACCTCCAAATGTTAGGATCCATTCCAGCTAATCAAAGGTGAATCAATCACACATCAATTAGGACCAACAATTACCCACGACACTTATGAATTATCAACAAGGCAACAAGTTGAACTTTTAAGCACGAATAGTTCTAATGTGACACTTGAGCATCAAGAGTTGACTTTATTCATCAAGGAAGTTCGCTCATTCATATAGGTCATTGTGGATCCCAAGATCCTCCTCCTTTACTCTCCGTTTGCCTATTTCACTTAAGAATATAGCACTTCATTCAAAAGATTTGTGAAAGGTTTGCTCATCTCTCTAAAAAGAATATCGCAAGTATGGCTTAGACTTGCCCCTCATGTAAATCACCATTAATGTAAGCTTACTCAGCTTAAAATCACGTAGGGCTTTTTCGGGATGCAATGAAAGCTTTTGGACTAAGGTTGGATAAGCTATGATAGAACGGGTTCATCTTTCCTTAAGCACTCCATGTTCTTTTAACGGCTCATGCTTTTGCCAACTCTTTGAGGCATTTCCTTTTCCTTAGGGGAACTAGAGAGACTTAACATCACTCTTTCTTGGTCATGATACTCATTTTCTCCTTCTTTCCTCTTTCCATGCTTTGCATCATTACTTTACTTTGAATCCCTTCAACACTTCAACTTATTCACTTTCTTTTTGCATTTTTTTTCTTGCCTTTCCTTTTCTCTTTTGTGCCTTGATACCTTTTTCAAACTCCTCGTCTCTCCCCCAAACTTAGGTTTTTAGCCAATTATTTTACAAGGGTGTTAAGGAAAGTTCGGGTGCCAAGAGAGGGTCACGACAAAATGGGTAAAGGCTTGTAACATGGTTATTAAATGAAAAAGGTTTTAGGCTCAAATGGGTTAACTAAGGATAACAACATTGGTGGGAATGGAAAATTTGAAGAGGGTCAAGGAGAGCCTACAATCACTTCTAAAGCCAAGTAAAACTTAAAATTTCACCTAGAAACACATTCGGAGCAAGTTCTAGACCATCTGCACAGGTACTTGGATTTGCAACAACAACCTCTCACCTCTCACGCAGCTGGGTTGTTAAAGAGGATAGAGTCGAGGGCCCACAACGACCATATTCAAGATTGAAAGTCACTATGGTTCGACTAAACCACTCGATGATTGCCTAAGTCAACACAACAGTCAAAAGGACACTAATTAGAGCTATTTCTTTCCAAAAACCTTATTTCTAACCATAAGCAAGTAGTTAAGTGTGTTGGTACCAAGTGAAGCATGTTTGACTCTTCGAGCAAGACTCAATTAGGTCTTTTTATTCATTATTACTACTATTCTTACCTAACCACCAAAAACGGACTCAATCCCTTAAGAGGGTTATCACGCCAACCATCGTTGGGAAGAGTCACTCGGTTCACACAAACACCACCTTTGAAAAAAACCGTGGCATTAAGAAAACCAAAGGCTTACTATCCACTAAAATATAAAAATAAGCTATTAAATCAAAGATAAGCTACTAATTCAAAAAGAAGACAAACATAAAAATAAAGAAGCTAATAAAGCAAAAAGCTATTAAAAGCTAAATGAATATACATAATGAGGGATAAGAGAGAATATATACATAATGAGAAAGAAGAAGAAAATAGTAGTAAGTTAAAGCAAAAGGCTATTAAAAGCTAAATGAATCATTAAAATATCAAAACTCCCCCCCCCCTCCCGAATAAAAATAAGCATTGTCCTCAATGCTTAATAAAATACGAGCAAAAGAAGGGTAAGAGTTAAGAAAACTCCTTATGGCACTGTGGCCATCTCTGTGTCCATGGCATCATCACCACCCTTTGTTTCCTCCAACTGGAGCTCATCATCCTCAACTTTGGGAGTGGTTGGGCGGGTGAACATCGGACGCACTGCCTCAACAGTGTTAGGTTTAATGTCTGGCTCCTCAGACTGGCCATCTGGTGCCACTGGAACTAATGGTGCTGCTGATGGTACTAGTGCTGATGGTGCTGACATTGCTAGATCTATCAGCATGTCAAATGGAAGATCTCTAGCTGCTGCAATCTTGGTTACCTCTTTCTGCAGCCTTTCAACTGATTTCTTGGACGCCTAGGATTTCCTTATTTTCTTTACTTGCTTGCCCAGCTCCTCAATCACTAATCCATGTTGTACCAAGGTGTTCATTATATTGGTCTGGTTCTTCGGGAGCTTCTTCAAGGTCTCCTCCACTGTCGGAGTTATCTGGGGTGCCTAAATGGAGGACTATGCTGTAACAGTACTGGATATGTCATACAGCTTTGCAGTAGCTGTCTGCATCCAGTTGTTGAGGCTCGCCAATGTCTAGGAGATTCACAACGCAGATAGTGGAGTAGAATGCATAGGCACCGGCTTCAAAGACGAGTTGGACGGTACTAAGGCTGAAGGTGGAAGCATGGAAGCTGTACTGGAAGATGGCATTGCTGAAGTGGAGGGCATATCTGCAGACTCTACAACTACCACTGAAGGCTCATCAGACTGGCCTACGGTAGTAGTCGGCTGACCGTTTCTCTACCTGTGCATCCATAAGGTAGTCAGTGATGGTGTTGGGATATGGGTAGGAGGTGTCAGCTTGCCTGGAAACCACTGTCATGTTGGCTGACATCACGGCACCCACATTAATCGGGTACCCAGCCATAATAGATGCGACTAGAACTGCCCGCGAAATAGGTAAATTGGTCTCGTTCTGGAACGGGTCTAGTCTGTTGCATAAGAAGGTTTGCCCGCCCTTCACCTCAAACTTTAGGGTGTTCCATTGAATAGGAACCCCTACAGTGATCCATGGTAGTGGTGGCCCCGGGGTCGCAAGAATCTCAGCTAACCATGGGCGAGTTGCATCACCCATTGCCAGCTTCTCCAAGTACTGCACTAGCTCCATGTCCTCAAATCCCAAGTAGGTTTTTAATGTGTGTTGGTCCAACCGCACCTTTAGATTTCTCACTTTTGTTCCACATTAGCATAAAACTCCCAGACCAAGTATTCTTTGGCGTCTACTACTGACTGGGTGAACCACATCCACTCCTTTCTTTCTCAAAACTGCCTCAACACTTCTGGATTATACTTGTCAAGGTCTTGAAGTAGGAACTTTCGCTCAAGAGTGAGCCATCTCACCGGCCACCACTCACGGAAACTAGTGAAGGCATCCTGACTCACAAACCGGTCCTCCCAGACCTCTTTCTTCTTCGACCTCTCAAGGACGGCAATTGTGATATCACCTCCTCTACCATCATCCGGAATATCATCCACAACAGCAGCTGGTGCTTCAGGGACAAGTGTAGAATAGGGCTCTAAAGCCTGACTTTCACTCTATGAACACTCGAAAGTGCTACGTGAGGAGGAAGGTTTGTCTCTAAGTTGGTACCTTCCATGTGGCTGTTGTGGGTGTGATTGAACCACAGGCTGCTTTAGCACTAAGTCGCCCTTAGATACTTCACGAGATGGGGCATATGAACTAGATTCGAAGGGTCTGGTCCATCTTTATCGCTTTATTGTGGCTTTCTTGTTGATTACCCCTTGGAGGGCGAGGGGTAAATTGTGTTTGCCTCTGCCTCTGTAAGGCTCACCCATCCCCTTTGATGTGTCACCACGACCTCGGGATCTGACCATTTCTGTAACAAGCAACAGCAGAAGTTAGTTATGGTTCAATTGTAAACAGACAGTATAACACATTTCAGAACATGAATGCAGGGTGGGGAAGTACGGTCCGCATAATTGCAAGTGCGGCCGCAGATTGGGTTGTGCGGACCGCACAATTTAGAAGTGTGACCGCAGTGATGAAACCGCAGTCCACACAATTATATTGTGACCGCACATCTGAAGTGCGGTCCGCACAATTTTTATTGTGACCGCACCTTGGATATCTCAAAATAACAACTCTCTGAAGACAGAGAATGGGCTGATATGCGGCCGCGGAGAAATTTCTGCGGTCCGTACAATTTTAAGTGTGGTCCGCAAAATCATGCTTCACCAACTACCCTAATCTCTACTTTTATGGACCGTACAATTTCTTGTGCGGCCGCAGATTTCAAAATTAAGTCGGGCAGATTTTCTAAGGGTTTCAAGTTTGCACAAATTCGACATGGTAATTGAAATAAAATATGATAATCAAGATACCCTTCCCCAAATAGCAATTAGGAGTTGACCCAGCACAATTTAAACCCCCCCATAGACATAAGATTGACCTCTAGTGACAAATGGCCTAAAATAACTAACAAATTATAAATTAAATTAAGAAAATTGAAGAATCCTAGAAGTGATTTGAGCATACCAGATATGAAGGAGTGCAACTTAGTGATCACAGACGTGGATGGAGTGTGGCAGATGTTTGAACAGATGAACTCCAAATTTTAGGGTTTAGAGTGCTCAGAGATGGAAAACGTGTATAGTAGCCCAAGGCTACTATTTATACCTATGGGCAGGCTTGATGAACAAAGTAGAAGTGTGGCAGCATAATTCCTTCTGCGGTCCGCACTTTGTAACCTGGGCGCGCAACTGCCCTTGAAGATCTGCGGTCCGCACAATTTGGGGTGCGGCCGCAGATTTTGGCTATGGACCGCACAATTTGATGTGCAGCCGCAGAATGGCCAATTCTCTGACAGACCAAACTTCAGAGAGTTTGTATTTTTCCCATCTCAATTTGTTGTGCGGTCCGCAATTGCAATCTGCTGTAGCAATAATAAATTAGGCGGTCTGTACTTTTTCCATATTTAGCCACTTTTTCTTAGCACAATTCCTGTAAAGCACACTCATTCCTGCAACACACTTCAAATCTAGTTAGCACAAAATAATACCTATCTAAAGAAAAAAAAAGAAAAAGAAAAAGAAAAAGAAACATGGGTTGCCTCCCAAAAAGCGCTTGATTTAACGTCGCGGCACAACGCAGATTACCATCACTTCAAATGAATCACTGCCACCACGTGGCCATCATAAACGTGTCCCATATAATGCTTCACCCGATGACTATTGACTCGGAATAACTCATCATTTTTGTTCTTCAAGTCCAATGCACCAAATGGTGTCACACCCACAATATCAAAAGGGCCACTCCATTTGTATTTCAGCTTTCCGAGAAACATCTTCAATCGTGAGTTGAACAACAAAACAAGATCACCCACGTTGAACTCCCTGTTTCAGATGTATTTGTCATGAAGGTACTTCATTCTTTCTTTGTACAAGGACGAACTTGCATATGCATGGTTCCGAAATTTATCTAATTCATTTAAATGTGCAACCCGCAAGTTAGCAGATGCATCCCAATCAAGATTTAACTTCTTTAAAGCCCACATGGCGTTGTGCTTGAGTTCCACCAGAAGATGACAACCTTTGCCAAACACCAACCGGTATAGAGACATCCCGATAGGAGTTTTGAAGGCAGTCCGATAAGCCCATAGTGCATCATCATGCTTCTTTGACCAATTTGTGTTAGCATTCACTGTTTTGGACGAAATACTCTTTATCTCCCGGTTGTAGACTTCCACTTGACCTATAGCTTGAGGGTGATAGGGAATCGTAACTTTATGAGTGACACCATACTAGCTAAGCAAGGTGTTAAAAGCTTTGTTGCAAAAATACAACCCCCCATCGCTTATGATAGCCCGCGGAGTACCAAATCTTGCGAAGATGTTCTTCTTCAAAAATGTCACCACACTTCTTACTTCATTGTTGGGTAGAGAAATGGCCTCAACCCATTTAGACACTTTATCAACTGCGACCAAGATGTAGGTGTTTCCACAAGAACTCACAAAAGGTCCCATGAAGTTAATACCCCACACATCGAAAAAAACAATCTCCAAAATGGGGGTGAGGGGCATTTCATTTTTCTTTGAAATTCCACCGGCCCTTTGACATCCATCACAACTCTTGACTAGATCACTTGCATCCTTGTAAAGAGTGGGCTAATAGAAATCGCAACTTAGCACTTTGGCCGCCGTTCTTGCTCCACCCTGGTGACCACCGTACAGCGAAGAATGACAAGCCCCAAGAATTTCAACTTGTTCCTCCTACGGTACACATCTTCTAATCACTCCATTAGTACAAATCCGGAAAAGGTATGGTTCATCCCAATAATAGTCTTGACAATCCCGTTTGAGCTTCTTCCTTTGGTTTGAAGAGAACTCATCCGGGATGATACCATTTACAAGAAAAATTGCTAGATCCGCAAACCATTGCACCTCTTTCATTGAAATAGCTAAGAGTTGCTCATCGGGGAAGGAGTCATTGATTTCAAGGCCATCATACGGCCTCCCCTCCTCCTCCAAATGAGACAAGTGGTCCGCCACTTGGTTTTCACTTCTTTTTCGGTCTTCGATGTCTATATCAAACTCTTGCAACAAAAGCACCCATCTCACCAACCGGGCTTTGGAATCTTTCTTGCTCATAAGGTAACGAAGTGCCGCATGATTTGTGTGGATAATCACTTTTGCAACCATCAAGTACGGGCGAAACTTCTCAATAGAAAATACAATGGCAAGGAGCTCTTTTTCGATCACAGTGTAATTGACTTGGGTATCATTCATGGTCTTACTAACATAGTAGACTGGATGAACGATCTTGTTGATACGTTACCCCAAAACTACTCCAACCGCTACATCATGAGCATCACAGATATGCTCAAAAAGGAATGCTCCAATTAGGAGCAGCGATAATGGGAGTAGTTGTCAACTTGAACTTGAGAAAATCAAATGCTCTCATGCAATCATCACTGAAGTGAAATTTAGCATTTTTCTCCAAAACCTTGCATAAGGGGTTCACCGCTTTGGAAAAATCCTTTATGAAATTCTTGTAGAACCCCGCATGATCCAAGAAGCTTCACACACCTTTCACGGATGTTGGAGGTGGAAGTGTAGAAATCACCTCTATTTTCGCTTTGTCTATTCCCTTCTTTGAAATCTTGTGGCCAAGGACAATACCCTCCTCGACCATGAAATGGAATTTCTCCCAGTTCAATACCAAGTTCGTTTCTTCACACCTTCCTAATACCTTATCCAAATTTGCCAAGCAATCATCAAATAAATCCCCGACTACCAAAAAGTCATCCATGAAGACTTCAAGGTAGTCCTCTGCCATATCCATAAAGATCGCCATCATACACCATTGAAAGGTTGCCAGTGCATTGCATAAGACAAATGGCATCCGCTTGAAAGCGAAAGTGCCATAGGGACAAGTGAAAGTTGTTTTCTCTTGATCTTTCGGGGTAATAAGGATTTGATTGTAGCCTGAATATTCATCTAGAAAGTAATAGAACGGTCGACCGGTCAACCTATCAAGTATTTGGTCAAGAAATGGTAGTGGGAAATGGTCTTTCCTTATGACTTTGTTTAGCTTCCGATAGTCCATACACACTCTCCATTCGGTCACCGTTCTTGTTGGAATCAACTCGTTCTTATCATTGGTGACCACATTTGTGCCCCTCTTCTTCGGAACACATTGCACCGGAGAAGTCCATGAACTGTCAGAAATGGGGTAGACAACCCCGGCATCTAACCACATTATGATCTCTTTTTTGACCACCTCTTGCATGACTTTATTGAGTCTCCTTTGATGTTCAATGGAGGGTTTGGCATCTTCCTCCAAATTAATCTTGTGCATGCAAAATGCGGGGCTTATTCCCCGAATATCCGCCAAATTCCACCCAATAGCTTTCTTTCTATTTGTGGAGCACCATCAATGTAGAGTCAACCTGCACATTAGTCAAACAAGAGGAAAGAATAACCGGTAAAGTAGAGCAAGGGCCAAGTAATTCATACCTGAGATGTGGAGGTAATGGCTTTAACTCCAAGATATGAGGCTTTTCAATTGAGGGCTTTATAGGAGCAGTTTTCCTATTCTCAAGAACCAAGGAAAGTTTTCGAGGTGCATAATTGTATGACCCCATCCCTTGCAAATAATTAACATATTCCATGAAGCCACCCATTTCATAATCATCAAAATTGAGCAAAACGGCCTCCAACATGTCACCCCACATTAATCGTGGCACTTGTATCATCAATAATCACATCGGTCACCAAGTCCGCGAACGAACACACTTCATTGCTATTCGGTTGCCTCATAGATTTGCACATGTGGAACACCACCCTTTAATCACCCACCCGGAAAGTGAGTTCACCGGCTTTCACATCAACAAGAGCCTTTCCCGTAGCAAGGAAAGGTCTACCAAGAATAATCGGCACCTCATAGTCCACTTCACAATCAAGAATAAAAAAGTCCGCCAGGAGAATGAACTTGTCAACTCGAACCAATACATCCTCAATCACCCACAACGGTCTCTTCATACTATTGGCCATTTGTAATCTCATAGATGTGGGTCTTGGTTGCCCAATTCCCAATGTCTTGAAAACCGAATAGGGCATCAAGTTGATATCGCCCTAAGGTCACAAAGAGCTTTTGCGAACTCGACACTTCCAATGGTACAAGGAATTGTAAAAGCACCGGGATCTTCTAGCTTTGGAGCCATTGAATACACAATTGCACTCACTTGGTAAGTGACTTTGATAGTTTCCAAATTCATCGATCTCTTTTTTTTCATAAAGTCCTTCATAAACTTTTCATATCCGGGCATTTGCTCCAAATCTCAACTAATGGCACATTTATAGAGAGACTCTTCATCGTATCAATGAACTTCTTGAATTGATACTCGCCATTTTTCTTGACAAGCCGTTGAGGATAGGGAGGAGGTGGCTTAGGCAATGGTGCCTTATCTTTTTGCACTACTGGTTCCGGTATGTCAATCACATGATCCCTAAATGGGTTCACATCCTCTTGAGTCTCTTCCATCATGTAATCAACATCAATTCACACTTCATCATTTGCTTGCAAAACATTATTCGGGATCTCCTCTTCTTCTACCACTTGCTCATCATCCACAAGTTTCCTTTGACTTGAGGTAGGTGCATTCCACCTCTTCCACTTCTTGTAGTAACGTCCATGGCATGTCCCGTAGTATTCCCACCCTTCGGGTTTACGACCATATCAATTGGTAGTGCCCCCTTAGGATAAGAATTTAAAGCTTGAGATATTTGACCCATTTTCACTTCTAAGTTACGGATTGATGTGTTGTGTGAAGCAAGTTGGGCATCGAAATCGGCATTCTTCTCTATTATTTTCTTGAACGTGTTCTCAATACGACCCATTTCATTGTTGGAGGAACTAGGACCATAAGAAGGATAAAGAGGTGGGTTGCTCAGTTGTTGGTACATCGGGGGCCTTTGAAAACCCGACCCCCGATTTCCTTGGTTGCTGTTCCACCCGCCTTGGTTGTTTCCTCCCCAATTTCCTTGATTATTATTGTTTTTCCGATTCACTTGGTTATTGCTTCCACTCCAATTGCCTTGATTGTTTCCACTATTCCAATTACCTTGGTTTCTAGAATTCCAATTGCCTTGATTATTCGAAGTTCTCTATTGTTGTTGACTAGGGCCTTGGTAATTGTTTCTTTGCCCTTGACAGTTGCTCACATAATGGACCTCTTCATCTTGATCATTGTAAGAATCTCCTTTATCAAACCCACTATCATCTTGCACAAAATTGTGTACTCTTTGTTACACTTGTGGACTTCTTGTTATTCTCTTGTTTACTATCATATTGACTCCATCCATAGCATTGACTTGCCTCGGGTTTTGCACTTGTTGAAGTTGAGCCTTTGCCAATTGGTTCATGGTGGTTGTCAACTCGTCTATTGCTTGCTCATGGTCATGTAACTCTTTATGAAGAATAATCACATTTGGATCACCTTGTGGAACATTGGATCTAGGTTGCCACGCCAATGAAGTATCTTCCATTTCATCCAAAATATCACACGCCTCTGCATAATACGTAGTCATGAAGTTCCCACCAGTAAGTTGATTCACTACACATTGGTTGGTGGTATTGATCCCCCGATAGAAAGTTTGTTGAATCATGTTCTCCGTCATATCATTGTTGGGGCACTCTTTCACCATTGTCCTATATCTTTCCCATCTCTCGTGCAGTGGTTCATTAGGCTCTTGATTAAATGCTAGAATTTCATCCCGAAGAATGGCCATGTGCCCGGGAGATAAGTACTTTGAAATACATTTCTCCGCTAGTTCATTCCAAGTATGAATGGAATGATTTGGCAAATGTTCCAACCAATCTAAAGCTTTCCCCCATAGAGAGAAGGGAAAAAACCTTAGCCTCAAAGCATCCTCAGAGACATTTGTTTGTTTGCTTCCCCAACACGTATCAACGAACCCCTTCAAATGTTTATATGCATTTTGACATGGTACACCGGTGAAGAACCCTTGTTGCTCGAGCAAAGTGAGCATCACGTTGGTTATTTGAAAGTTGCCTGCCCTAATACGGGGAGGGACTATAGCACTTGCATACCCTTCATTCGGCAACACCCGGTGTGGAGCCGCTCGTGGTGGAGGTTGGGGTGGAACGGGAACATTGTCTTGAAGCGTTCGGCCTCGTCTATTGGCTTGAGGTTCAAGAGGGACCTCATCCATTGCATCATCATCAACGTCCACATCCCCCACGGCTATGTTTCCGAGCTTATAGTTTTCCATGATTGCACATACAACACTCACACGTTAGTAACAAGGAAGGAAAAGAAGATATTCCAAAAACACACCTAAGTATATAGCTAACGCCGTCTTTTAGCTCCCCGAAAATGGCGCCCAAAATTAATCTCGTCCAATTTCACTCCTCTATTTGAGGATATGAAAACGGTCGATGCAATAATAATACCTAACAGAGTCGGGGTTGAATTTCACTGGGAGCTATGTGAATGAGTGTTAGTAGTATATATCTTAACACGTGAGTTTGTATATCTTAATTTGCACTTCCGCAATATTGGGTTTTGTTTGAAAATCTAAGTTAGACTACAGTTGCGATTTAAAGAATGAAACTAGGAAATTGTTTTTCAAATGATAAAAAGACTTAGGGCTATGACCTTCACCTTGGCGTTCGCTTAATGGGTTGTAAACTTTAAATTTTATTTTATTGGTCGGAGTATATTAAAGCTATCAACACTCAAGTACCCACTCAATACCTCTCGGTCAGAGAGTGATTTTGCCCAGTTTGGCTTTCTCAAGCCCAAATGGGTATTTGAACAAAGCAGTTAATAATAAGCTCAAGTTGGGTTTTACTATCTCTAGGTTCAACCCATAAATTTTGCTTATCAATCTCTCAATTGATCCAATTTCTTGCTAGCCAAATTTTCCTAGACTAAGTCTCTCTTTCTCAAGTAAAGACTAAGTCAAAAAGGCATAAAATAATGTTTGCAACCATTAATTCTTCAAATAAAATCAAGAACAAGACTAGATAATCAACACCCAACCATAAACAAGCAATAAATCAAACATCCATTAAGTTTACACACTAGGGTTGGGTCACAACCCTAGTAATAATCTAGTTACTCATGCTTAAATTAGAAAAACAAGAAGAATAAGTGATAATTAAACACATATTAATAATTAAAATGATAAAATCAATATTCAAAAAGCTCAAAATAGCAAAAACTACTAAAAGGAGCTAAAGAAAACGTCTAGAGTGGTTGCTGATGTCAAAAGTTAACCTAAAAAGTGAAACTCTTCTATTTATACAGAGCTAGAATTCTCGGACAAAAATGCCCTTTCGGAGATTCAGTGGTCGCACAATTCCATGTGCGGTCCGCACTTTGCTTCAGCTTGAAAAGGTTGGAAATCTGCGGCCGCATAATAATGAAGTGCTGACGCACTGCCCACTATCTGCGGTCCGCACAATAATGTCTGCGGCCGCACCTTGTTCTTCCGTGGTCCACACAATAATATCTGCGGCCGCGCAGCTCTTCTTTTGCGGCCGCACAATACTTGTGCGGTCCGCACTTGAGTTGGACTGGAGGTGCAGGTTCTCTAAACTTTTACTCTGAGCCAGCTTTTGCGGCCGCATAATTTCATCTGCGGTCCACATCTTGCAACATTCTCTGATGGAATTACTTCATGACCTGCGGCCGCAGATGGTATTCTGTGGTCCACACTTTGAGCTTTTATGTTGTTTTTGTCCTTAAGTTCAGATTACTCGTTCTTGAGTTGGATTTCATCTTGGGAGCTCATCTTTCAATATTCCTACAATTAAGCATATTTTATCAGTTTTCGGGAACACAATTAAGTACTTTTAGAATAAAACGAAAGCTAAAAGGCGCTAATAAGTAGTCAAAATTTTCACTTATTACCAGTCCCAGTAGCCACGTCCTCTGAGGGCTTGTTTTGAGTGTGGTGACACTCGTCATATCATGAGGAATTGCCCCAGACTTAGGAGGGATGCACCTCCACAGATTTCTCAGGCCCCACTCATTCCACATGGCCCTTAGGCTTTTCAAGCCATAATTACTGCACCAGTTGCTACTTCACCTGCACAGCCAGCTAGAGGTGGAGGTCGGATAGGTAGAGGTCGCCCTAGAGGGGGAGGCCAGGCCAGATATTATGCCCTTCCTGCTAGGACGGAGGCAATTGCATCTGATTTTGTTATCATATGTATTGTTCCGGTCTGTCATAGAGATACATCAGTCTTATTTGATCCAGGCTCCACTTATTCTTATGTGTGATCTTATTTTTTCCCATATTTGGGCATAGCCCGTGATTCATTGCGTTTTTCTGTTTATATATCTACACCCGTGGGTGTTCTATTATTGTTGACCGCGTGTATCGGTTGTGTTTGATTGTTATCAGTGGTTTTGAGATCAGAGCTGATTTATTATTGCTCAGTATGATGGATGTTGATATTTTTTTGGGAATCGATATTATTTTGGGAATGGACTGATTGTCGCCCTATCACGCTATCCTTGATTGTTATGCTAAAACGGTGATATTGGCTATGCCAGGTCTACCGCGGCTAAAGTGAAGAGGTACCTTAGATTATGTTCCTAGCAGGGTTGTTTCATTTCTTAAGGCTCAACGAATGGTTGAGAAGGGGTGTGATGCGTATCTGGCCTATGTGAGAGATATTAGTATTGATACTCCTGCCGTAGAGTCAGTTCTGGTAGTAAGGTATTTTCCAGAAATCATAGCTGTTGCAAATCTTTCTTCTCTATATTTGTAAAAGAAAGAAATCAATCTTTTTCATACACATAAATTTTTTTAAAACTTATATTTAGCATATTAGGTGTAACAAAAAACGCCCCCCCTACAAATGTGGGGCCTAAAGCAGTTGCTTTACCTGCTTTAGGGAAGGACCGCCCCTGCCTATACATTAATAATTACACACTAAGAAGAAGTGTATTAGTCATTTCCGTAAGAAATATTAGTGATGGTTTATCTTATAAATTGATAATTACTGTAAGTAGAAGTATATTAATGGTGTTCTTAAGTAACGTTAACAATTGATTATCATACACATTGATATTATACTAAGCAAAAGTGTATTAGTTGTATTTAGCTTGTAGATTGATAATTACACGAAGTATAAGTGTATTAATAATATATATGTAAGTAATGTTGGTGATTGATTAGCCTATATACATTGATAATAGAACTAAGTATTAGTGAACTAATGACATCCTTATATAAGTAACGTTAGTGATTGATTAGCATATACATTGATAAGTATACACTATGGAAGTATATTAATACTATTTGTGAGAAATATTTATTGTTTATCTTTAGTTTTATAATTAAAGTAAGTAGAAATTTATTAGTGGTATCGTTAAGTAATATTAATAATTGATTAGCCTATATATTGATAATTACACTAATTAGAAGTGCAATAGTTATAATTAGCTTATAGATTGATAATTACACTAAGTAAAAGTATACTAAGAATATATCCTTAAGTAATGTTACACACTAGGTAGAAGTTTATTAATGCTATACGTGACAAATGTTGGTGATTGTTTAATTATCTTAAATTGACAACTAAAGTAAGTAAAAATATATTAGCAATATCGTTAATTAATATTAATAATTTATTGGGCAATTCATTGATAATTACATTAAGTATAGAAGTGTAATAGTTACAATTAGCTTATAGATATTGATAATTTCACTAAGTAGAAGCGTACGTACTAGGATATATCCTTAAGTAATGTTAGTGATTTACTAGCCTATACATTGTTAATTATACAATAAGTAAAAGTTTATTAATGGTAAATCTTAGTGATTATTTAATTATCTTAAATTGATAACTAAAGTAAGTAAAAAAACTATTAGTGGCATCGATAGTTAATATTAATAATTAATTAGCCAATTCATTGAAAATTACACAAACTAAATTTGAGAATTATATTAATGAATTTTTGTGAAATATTACACTAAGCAGAATTATATTATACAATTATATGTTAGGTTTTTGTAAAATATTAGTTTGATTTTTATTAACTCATAGTAATTTGTTAGTTAGAATTTAATTAATTGTCAATTTGATATTTTATATAATAATATGTTAGTTTGAATAAAACTTCACGTTGGACAATTAGCAGAAATACAATAAAGAAACCCTAACATTAGTCAATTTTTCTCCTGCTTCTTTCTCTTCTCCTCCCTCTAACGGCGACCAACCATTGTCTCTCAGTTCCTCCTTCCGCTCAGCCCCCAGCGATTGTCTCTTCCTCCGCTCCCCAGCGACGACCAGCCCGAGGGAAAGGTAATTTTATTTTTATCTCCCAATTTCGTTTCGAAATAAAGAAACATACGGAGCTTAGGGCTTCCCGCAATTTGAATGCGTCGTCTCTGGAGAGAAAAACTTAATGACTTAACAGTTATAAATGTGCATCTGCTTGCATATGTGACTACGAGTCATAGATGTTTATTGCTTTTGTAACTACGTTTACTCCATTTCTCTCTTTCATCAGTACTAAGTCAGAGGTTGATGGTTGTAAGGATAAATCTTCTTATTTTAACAAGTTAATTTGCTATTTGTCTCATAGTAATCTTAGAATTTCTACTGAACATTCTTGTACTGTGTTGAAGTCCTCATACTTAAATTCTTTTCTCCCACCATGACTGGTCTGGCACTGTGATGAATAGCTTCAGTTTATAGTTGATTTTCTCCTTATTCTTATTGTAAATTGACAACAAATATTATTCTATTTAGCTACCATGTCCTGCTATATCAAGATCTTATTTCTCTTTGGGGTTGGGTGGCAATGCTATATCAAGATCTTATGTCCTGCTTCAGTTTATATTTGTTGTAAATTGACAATAAATATTATTTTATTATTCTATTTAGCAATTGATAGGTTCAGAAGTTTCAATGGTGCAATCTGGCTCCTAAATACTAAGAAGTTTAAGAAAAGAAGAGAATCCTTCCCTTTTTGGAGGTCGCTGCCTTGTTTCCAAGTTGGGCTGAGGAGGCTTATGTAAGATCAAGATTAACTTAAAATTCTTTTATAATGATTGTTTATATACTAAATTTCACTTTTAATGTAGAATCGGTATAAACAAGCAGTGGAAGAGCTCGCTAGGAGTCAGCCGACCGAAGAGCAAGGCCAGCCAATCATGCCATCGGAGGAAGAAACTCTCCCATTGTAGTTGAACGTGGTTGGAGGCATGTATAAGGGTAGAGCATACGGCCTTTCCTCCGAGCGCAATTTTCATCGCCTCGCGTGTGGACTACAAGGTATATACTTTTTGGTTAATAAGCTCTTCTTTTTGTTAAGAAACTCTAAGGTTTGCAAATACTACTTTATAGACTATCCTTTCCAGCTAAATGTAGATGAGGTCAATTGACCAATGATGCTATAACTGAGCACTTTTAATACCTTTGAATTATATGGCTCCAAACAGATAAGCTTATGTAATGCTAACACTCGTCAGACTGAATCAATTTCTTTGACCAAGTGATGCAATGTCAATATTTCAGATATGTCAATAGATGGAACTGTTTAAATCCACAAAAGTGCATTCCAATATATTATAGTAATCTTGAGTAATTACAACACTTCTAAAACAACAATTAGATAACTCACTGGTAAGTATCTCGACAGAGAGAACTTGAAGAAATATGGACACAATTAGAAATTCTACATTTGATACGCTTCATCGACAGCACGTGAGTTTAATCCAAAAATTGACACAAAATTTCAATAAAAATTGCAAATGAACACTTTGTAAGGTGTCGTTTAGAAAATTACTGCTTTATTTATAGCTTTACCATCATTCATGTGCTTTTAAACAATAGTAGCCTCTGCAAACCAAAACCAGGAGCATGACAGTGGTTCGATCTTTCATGATCACAACTTCAAAGACATCAGCAAAAGCTTTGAAATTCTCCGAATCGCTCCGAAAGTTTGCACTCTTTGACAGTGGTTTGAACTTCATGATCACACCGAAAGTTTGCACTCTTTTGACCCTGAGTTTGCTTGGTCACCAAATTGATTTATAACATTCGGCTCCAAGTCATAGTAGAAATTTAGCATCACTAGGAATCAAATGGTGGGACAACTTCCACTTACAATTTGTTAACAATGCTGATCACTCTTTACCGGAAAAGTTAGACAACTTTAATTTTTCTAGTGTTAATAGTTACGTTTTGTTAGAGCAATTTCAAATTTATCAACTTGCTTGTTACAAAATCAACTCTCTCCATATCATAAGAATTAATTGAACTAGTTAGTTTTAAGTAGTTGATGTTCTTTACCATATTAAGAGTGTGATGATCCAAAATGTCATCTTTAAATTTAATGATTAATTATGTGATCTAAGCACTATTTACCATTACTCGACTTGCGTGTGCAGTCCGTAAAAAATTTTCGGAAAGTTTTCAGGTGAAAAAATGAATTTAAATGTGAATTAGAGCTTTAAAACTCAACTGAGCTGACTTTGGTCAACATTTTGAGCAAACAGACTCGGATCAGTGTTTTGACAGTTTTGGTAGGTCTGTATCGTGATTTGGGACTTAGGCGTATGCCCGGAATCAAATTCCGAGGTCCCTACCCCGAGATATGGAATTTTGATGAAAAATTAAAAGTTTAAGTTCAAATAGTGATCAGATGTCAAATTATGTGCAAACGGCCCCGGAATAGAATTTTGATGATTCCAACAGCTCCGTATGGTGATTTTGGACTTAGGAGCG
>AWOL01S0007788.1:0-11013 GCA_000715115.1 Nicotiana otophora
TACCCTCCCCAGACCCCACTAGTGGGATTATACTGGGTTGTTGTTGTTGTTGTTGTATTATCATTAACTAATATTTAAAATGGGTAAAAGATTCCATCATTTTTATGGGCATTTTTGTAATCTAACTATAGTCTTAGGAGCTTCCCACTTTTAATATAATATAAATAGATAGATAGATAGATAGATTAATTTTAGGCTTAGAGACTTCTCACTTTTAATATAGTATAGATATAAATATATATTAGAACTTGCACGAGTTTAATTGCTTAATATATTTACAATACACAATTAGTGATAAATTAGTAGAAAGAGATTTTCTTCAATTATTTTTATGAGTAATTCCTGATAAATTTAATATTTAAAACTTATCCGTTATGATACAGTCAAACCAAATAACAATAATGTTATTTAACAACAACAAACGATACAATTTATCTAAACATTATATTTATAAAATAATATAATACAATATATTATAAAATAATAAATAATAATAATCCAAACAAAGTGTTTGTTGTTAAGTTACAAAATTTGTCTGCTAAACAATGATGTAATGATTCATAAAAAGACAGGAAACAGTAAAATAAATCAAAAACCGCCGAGTCAAGTCAACAGTGACGGTCCGATTTGTTTTAAAAAACATATGACGGTTCGCCGTCCTATTCGTCAGACCTTCCGAGTTCCTCAGTATAAATTTATGAAAAGCCATCAAGAGAATTCAGAAGTAGTGAGAAAAAGACAAAGGAAAAAAATATCGGGAGTGGAAATGCAAGCAGCAGCGGTGATGGCATCTCAACCAGTAATCAAAGTCGTTGGGCTCTGCGGTTCCCTCCGTAAAGGTTCCTACAATCGTGGTCTCCTCCATGCCGGTATACTTCTTTTTTTAAATTATTGTTTCACCATATCCTTTTGGTGCAATGGTACTTGTAATTGCTACTCATATTGTGATTGATATTTGATTGATGATTGTAATTGGGCGTAGCAATGGAGATATGCAAGGATTCAATGAAGGGTATGGAGATTGAGTACGTGGACATATCGCCACTGCCGTTTCTGAACACTGATCTGGAGGTCAACGGCACTTATCCTGCCGCTGTGGAGGCTTTTCGTAAGAAAATTGAAGAAGCAGATTGTTTCCTTTTTGCTTCTCCCGAGTACAATTACTCCGTCACTGGTATTCCACTTTTCTTCCCCCTCCTAATTTTATCCCTTTTTTCCACCTTCTCTAACCGATGCTCCACTTATCTATTTTGAAGCTAATTTAGACTTTAAATGATTACTCTTTTTGAAGATCTTACTTTGTTACTCAAAATTTGGGCAAATATCAGAGTAAGTTGCAAAGGTTCCTCGTATAAAAATTAGTTTGGCTCTAGGAATCAGAACATGAGTATAGCTATTATTTAATCTTTATTGGATGGTAACTATGGATTGACATTTCTAATTTATGATTTAATTGTTTTGGAATCTGGATCTGATCAATTTAGTGCTATTTCGACTTATATGCACTGAGAATCTGAAGACTTGTACACCAAGCATGATGATTTATGATGCTTATCTGGTGAGCACAGAGCTTTGAATACTAGAAAGAAATAAAGGGAAAGAGGATTAAGAAAAGGTTGAAAGCTAGCAAAGTGACAATAATTGGTGTTTTAGATGGATGATTTGATTAGTGGTTTTGGTGTGAATTAGGACCCATGATCACTATTGCTAATTAAGTATGCCAATTTATTCTGTGCAACTTTAGCTTTTATTGATGGAGGTTGAACTGGGAAGATGCTTCTTTTATAAAAAGTGATAGCAAATAAGCTGTACATGGTGAAAACTAAAGAAAAAGTTCCTGCTTAGCACAAAATGATAGTAACATGAATATATATATTATCCAAGATATTTATCTCACACAGACTATTTGTAGGATGATCTTCTTTAAGAGATCAATAAGAGCAAATTAAGAACTTGATAGTAATACCTAAATGTATTTGGTTGTAAAACAATTTATAAATAAATGTGGTTACAGATGGAACTTAACGTGTAACATCTGTGGACATTTGAAATACTCCCAAAGAATTGTTCAAGTTAAGGTGCTTGAAAGATATCTTCACAGTTCATCTTTCAGGTTGATATGACGAATATTTGGGTTTTTTTCTTTTCTGTTCTTTTGTGGTTTAATTTTGTTCATTTCATTGGAAAAGTGAGTGTTAAATGTGTTGTACCATTGGGTTTTACGTGTTTGTTAGCTGCTATTTCTGGCCTGTTTGAGAAACCAATTACATAGTAGTAGCATGGGAGTCTTATTATCTGCTATGGTAATGGATGGACCGTAAGAGTTGAAGTAATCATAGCCTGTACATATTAATCCAAATGGAGGATTTGGTTGCCTAGATTGGATCCAAGACCTATAGTTTGAAAGCATCGATTAGACTCTGGACATGCAAGTAGCAATAGGTTGCTTGATTAGTTTGTAGACTATCCTCGTACACATTAACAACAACAAAAATATACCCAGTATAGTCCCATAAGTAGGGTTCTATCCTCGTACACATTATAGACTCACAATGTTAATACAGCAGTGCAAATAGTTTGATCGATTTTGCTTCTTGTGGTGATATTCTTGGTACTAATGAACTATCATTTCCGGCTCCTTGGATAGGACCCTTGAAAAACGCAATTGATTGGGCATCTCGGCCTCCAAATGTTTGGGCTGATAAAGCAGCAGCAATAGTGAGTGCTGGAGGTGGCTTTGGTGGAGGACGATCACAGTATCACCTTCGACAGATAGGAGTCTACCTTGATCTTCATTTCATTAACAAACCTGAATTTTTCCTGAACGCGTTCCAGCCACCATCTAAGTTTGACAGTGATGGTGTGCTGACAGATGAAGAAACCAAGCAGAAACTTAGAGCAGTTCTGTTATCTTTACAGGCATTTACCTTGAGACTCAAAGGCAAGTGTGAATAGCTTCTACCCGTGAATGTGATCCATTTATTCATCCAATATGGGATGGTGAAAATTATCCCCAGTCAATGTTTCCAGCTCTCAGGGGAGAAATTTTTTCTTGTACTCGGTGATTTGAAACATCTTTTCAGTTGATTGGTTGTGTGTTAGCACTTAGCATTGATGAAATCATATGGAAGTTTCATGGAGATTGATGAATAATGGCTGGATAAATAAAATTTATGTCTACGAGTATTGGCTGTTTTAAGTTATTATCTGGCTTAATATTCGCTCTCTAATTTACTTACGCTCAGTGTTTTAAAAGGCGTTTTTGGGACGAGGTACACCAAAAATGCCCCGAGGCGATGGTGTGGGACGAAAGTCTCAAGAGGCGTATGCCCAGCAATTCCGAGGCGATGGTGTGGGACGAAAGCTTCAAGAGGCGTATGCCTAGCAATTCGGGGCATACACCCGGGTGTTCGGGGCGTACGCTCGGGCGTTTGAGACGCGTTTTTGTAGTGAGGCGTAAGCCTCAGAGACTTTTTCAAATTAAAATAAAATTTGTTGAATAAGTCCTTCATATAATACCCAAATTCTCAAAAATCAACTTGTAATTACTCAAAAATTTTAAAAAGGAACTGAAATGTATTAAATTTAAAAGTCAAGACCTTTTTTATTGATTGAAGCCCTAATTTATGGTATTTTTCAATTCTTTTTCTTGTCCGCTAGTCTGCTAATATCTTCCAAAAGCAATGAATATTATTTTTAAAAACAAAAAAATACAAAGAGAACTCCATTCTTCTTCATAGCATCAAATTCAAAGTTCAAATTGCAGGTTAGTCATCCTTTTTGTTCCTTCATGTAGAAAACTTCATTCTTTTTGACTCAAGCTATTTGTGCTTGTAAGTAGCGTATAATAGATTGTTTTGACTAGTTTTTAGTGGATGGAGCACATATATATATATATATTCCACATATTTATAGTTTCTTCAATTTTTATACAATTTTGGCATATGTAAAGCGTCTCGCCTTACGCCCACACCTTTTAAAACACTGCTTACACTTAATTTTTTTGTTTAGCCCTGTAGTCTTTTTCAATTGTTTGGTAATTAGAATTGACCTGTTATTTTGAAATCAGTGAGTGCAGTCATCACAAAATCAGGAGGGCTTCAATGCCATGCTTTTGCTCTATCCTAAGTTGGAAACAAGGGTGGCCTGAAGCAAAATTTGGATGAGAGGCCTTAATTGTTTTAAAATATTTTTTATATATTATTTGAAGTTTATTTTCCTAACCTTTTTAGATATAAAATTGTTAATAATTTTCTTATAATCGAGTTATTCTAATAATTATTTTTCAATTGATAATAATGCTAATCCGATCCATTTAACTCCTCGTGAGTTGATCCTATACAAGATTTTATCAATTTTAATTTGAAAAAACTTTTCTCCCCGAATGTAATTGTTATAGTAATATTATTCTATAAGAAATATAGGCATTTGACAGAAAATCAAGTCTTGTTATCTTATTAAGTATATCGATTAGAATCTTATCTTATACTTGTAATATTTCCTTTAATGCTATATAATTTGAAAAATAAGTCTAAACTATCATGTCAGAGTGGCTATTATGTTTTAATCGAGGTTAAGTCAATATTTTTTTCAAAGTTTTATCATCTCGTGGCCTTAATTTTTACCTACTAAATAACAACAACAACAACAACAACAACAACAACAACAACCCAGTAGAATCCCATTAATGGGGTCTGGGGAGGGTAGTATGTACGCAGACCTTACCCCTATCCCGAAGGAGTAGAGAGGCTGTTTCCGAAAGGCCCTCGGCTCAAAAAGCGAGAGATAATATTAGTATCACAACAACACTCATAAGATAAATAGCAATACCATGAAATTCAGAAGAAAGATGCAAAGCAAAGGGAGGGGGGAGATAAAGGGAAGGGAGACAATATTAGTACCGCCACAACAATCATAGGAAAAATAAGAACACCGTGAAATCCAGAGGAAGGATGCAAAGCAAAAGCGATAACTAGTAAATAGGACATACACTAAAAGCGAAATAGTAAGTCACAATATTGGCACTAGCTATCTTAGACAAAACCCCTAAATGGATAGTCCCACAATAGTACGAAGTAAGGCACGACTCAACTACCTCCTAACCTACAACCCTAATACTCGACCTCCACATCTTCCTATCAAGTGTCATGTCCTCAGAAATCTGGAACTTCGCCATATCCTGTCTGATCACCTCTCCCCAATACTTTTTACCTACTAAATAAAAAAGAAAAAATATATTTATATGCTTCGGATTATTCAAATCTCAACTATCAATGTCACTAACAAATTAAATTTTCTTTTCCTTTTCTGTATTAAAACATTGTACTTTTTAACCTTAAGATAATCAATTTTTTATATAAAAATTTAATTCATAAAATTACTACCAATGAAAAATGGGACCCTAAAATTTGGGGGCTAAAGTGACGGCTTGGGCTGCCTTACCCTTCAGCCGGCATTGGTTGGAAATATTTAGCGAAATCAAATATTAGTCGAATCCCCTGTCCTGCCCATGCCATAGAGGTGGCAAATATCGATGGCCTATGGCAGATCTTTTCTTTCTTAAATAACATTTGCCAATCAAGAGAGGTCCCTGTACTTATAGTCTATAGATGCTCTATTAATTTGCATGTGGAAATTAAATTTACGCATCCTTAAGGTAGGGGCTGCCATTTTGTTGGCATTGTGATTTCCGTGGGTGTTCATAAAAAATCGAAAAATTGAACTAAATCGATCAAAAAAATCGATACTTTTTAGGTTTGGTTTGGTTTTGGTTTTGAATTTTGAAAACCGATCAAATTTGGTTTGGTTTTGGTTTTAATCGAAAAATAACCGAAAAAATCGAACCAAACTGGCTATAAAAGTAGCTATTTAAATTTATTATTACACCTATATATATGTATATTTTTATATAAAGTTTCTAAAATTTTATGGTACATATTAGTCATTTATATTTTTAGTCTAGTTTTTTGCTATTATAATAATCTAATTCTTTGCCTTTACATTCTAGTTTGATTGGTAGTTTTCTTTTGCTAAGTACAAGAATTTATTTCATGTTAAACATAATTGATTTTTAATTGAGTACTTTAATTATTCATCACTATTTGATTCAATTATCATCAATGTATCTTGGTAAATGATAGATTTCTCAAAGAGCAATTGATTTGATAGTGTTACGTTGAAAATATAGTCGTCGGAATATGCGTTTGGTAGTGTATGTCTCATATTTAAGAAAACATGATGAATAACCGAAAAAAATGAAAAACCGACAAAAACCGAAACAAACCGAATCGATAAAAAATCGACTTAATTTAGTTTGGTTCCAATATTTAAAAAACCGACTTAGTTGGTTTGGTTTTTTTTTCGGGAAAAACCGACCCAAACCGAACCATGAACACCCCTAGTGCTTTCCATGGATGAATTTGTTTGACGTTTGCTCGAATCCAGAATGTGGAATATTACTTACTTCTTTTCTGTTCATCCAAGCTAGGGGTGTCAAATTGGCGGGTTGGACTGATTTTGGGCGGGTCAAAATAGCACGGGCTAGTCAGTTTTCGGATTGATAATTGAAAAATAGCCACCGTTTGCAAAGTCACTGAAAAATAACCACTATTTTACTGCAACACAAAAAGTTCCAGCATAATATACTGGAGATTGGTGCACATGTGTATAAACTTCCAGCATATTACGCTGAAACTCCAATACACGGAAAGTTCCAGCATAATATACTGGAGAATGGAGCACTTGTGTATGAACTTCCAGTATATTATGCTAGAACTCCAGTATATTATGCTGGAATATTTTTCGGATTTTGAACAGTGTTTTCGTTCAGATTTATATTTACATAAAAAGTGGCTAAATTTTGATTATTTTTTAAACTGCGGCTATTTTTCAATTACCACTTATAAATCTGACTGTTTTTGAATTTCACCCGTCAAAAATAGAGTGAGTCAATAATTGAACGGTTCATTTGGCTGGCCTAAAAGTAACTTGGGCTGAGATGAGTTGGGTCAAGTTGAGCTAAAATTTGGGTCATAGCCCAACTTGCCCAACTCTTATTACGCTTTAATTAATGTGTATTATTTTCTTATGAATTGTTTAATTATCAACTACCATTTTTTCTTTTTGTTATGATAATATATATAACATATAAAAAAAAGAAATATTTTAAAGTTATTTTAGAAAAGTTACTCATGGATCAATTTGGGCTAAAAATCATCCCAACTTTAGATTGACCAAAATGAGTTGGGTGAAAATATGTTCATGAGTTCAACGGGTCAATGACCAGCCCAACCTTGGATGTCTTGGACGGGTCAAATGGATTTGTGCTCAACCTTGGACGTCTTGGACGGATCAATTAGGTTCATGCAAGAAAATAGAAAATAACCTTTTTTTTAGTTCACTCTTTAAATTTTGCCCCCGTTAGTTCAATGGGTTAAATTCATTGATCCAATTATTTTCAAAGGTGAAATTTAGCCAATCGAACAAATGAGAACGGAAATTAAATAGTTGTATCAAAATAGGTCATTTGGTGTAACTAATACGATAGTGTTATAAAATAAAGACAGTAAAGTAAAGACAAGTATAGAGAGAAACTGATATATTATTCAAACTTCAAACTTCTGTACATAATGAACTGAATTCTCCTCTATTTATAGAAGAAAGGAAGCTCCTACTGCAAGCTGTTGTGTAAGTTGCTACTGCAAGCTGCTGTGTAAGCTGTTGCTGCAAGCTGCTGTGTAAGCTGCTACTCTAAGCTGTTGTGCCAGATATAGAATATTTTCTACCATGGGTAATATTTATCCATAACGGAGTATCGAAAGGATAAGCTTCTTCAGGAGGCTTATTTCCAATAGAGTACTAAATAGATAAACATATTTACGGCGCAGTCTCATATGGATAAACTTCTTCAGGAAGCTTATTTACAACGGAGTACTAAATGAACATCCATAATATACCATATTTATAACACTTCCCCTTGGATATTCATTAAAAGATAATGTGCCTCATTAAAACCTTACTAGGAAAAAACCTTGTGGGAAAGAATCCTAGTGAAGGAAAAATAGTACACATATTTAGTAATATGCATTGCTAGCTGCCTCGTTAAAAAACTTATAAGAAAAACCCTGTGGGAAAAAACCTTAGTAAGGAAAAAAAAGTACATCGCGTATTTTACTCCCTCTGATGAAAACCTTGTTTCAAATATTTAAGTCTCCGCATTCCAATCTTGTATACCATCTTCTCAAAAGTTGAAGTTGGTAAAGATTTAGTGAATAAATCTGCCGGATTGTCACTTGAACGGATTTGTTGCACATCAATGTCACCATTTTTCTGAAGATCGTGTGTGTAGAATAATTTTGGTGAAATGTGCTTTGTTCTATCTCCTTTTATAAATCCTCCCTTCAATTGGGCTATGCATGCAGCATTGTCTTCGTATAAAATTGTGGGTCTTTTCTCACATTCCAAATCACATTTTTCTCGAATAAAATGAATTATTGATCTCAACCATACGCATTCCCTACTTGCTTCATGAATAGCTATTATTTCAGCATGATTTGAAGAAGTAGCAACAATAGATTGCTTTGTGGAGCGCCATAATATGATAGTACCTCCACATGTAAAAACGTACTCGGTTTGAGATCTAGCTTTATGGGGATCGGATAAATAACCTGCATCTGCATAACCAACAGGATCTGCACTATCTTTGTTAGCATAAAACAAACTCATATTAAGAGTTCCATTTAAATATGGCAATATATGCTTAATCCCGTTCCAATATCTCCGTATAGGAGAAGAACTATATCTTGCTAGTAAATTAACAAACAATGCTATGTCAGGCCTTGTAGCATTAGCAAGATACATTAGTGCACCAATTGCACTGAGATAGGGTACTTCGGGACCAAGGAGTTCCTCATCCTCTTTTAGAGGTCGGAACAAATATTTATTCACTTCAAGTGATCGAACAACCATTGGTGTACTCAATGGGTGCGCTTTATCCATGTAAAAGCGTTTTAAGACCCTTTTTGTATAGGCAGATTGATGGATAAAGATCCCGTTTGCTAAATGTTCAATTTGCAGACCAAGACAAAGTTTTGTCTTTCCAAGATCTTTCATCTCAAATTCTTTCTTAAGATATTCAATTGCCTTTTGGAGCTCTTCTGAAGTTCCAACAAGATTTATGTCATCAACATAAACAGCAAGTATAATAAATTCTGAAGCCATTTTCTTTATAACAATATATGGATAAATAACATCATTTATGTAACCCTCTTTCAGCAAATATTCACTGAGGCGATTATACCACATGCGCCCAGATTGCTTTAAACCGTACAAAGATCTTTGTAATCTGATTGAGTACATTTCCCGAGATTTTGAATATGCTTTAGGCATTTTAAATCCTTCAGAGATTTTCATGTAAATTTCATTATCAAGTGGCCCGTATACATAAGCTGTAACCACATCCATTAGATGCATTTCAAGCCTTTCATGTAAGGCTAAATTGATGAGATATCGAAATGTTATGGCATCCATAATTAATGAATATGTTTCTTCATAATCGACTCCAGGTCGTTGTGAGAATCCTTGTGCAACAAGGCGAGTCTTGTATCTTTCAACTTCATTTTAATCATTCATTTTTCGCACAAAAATCCATTTATGACCAACTGGCTTTATACCAATAGGTGTTTGGACTACTGGTCCAAAGACCTCTCTTTTAGCAAGTGACTTCAATTCCAATTGAATTGACTCTTGCCATTTTAGCCAATCAGACCTTTGTCGACATTCTTCGACAGATCGGGGTTCAAGATTCTCACTATCTTGTATATTATTAAGTGCAACATTATATGCAAAAATATTATCCACCACTATTTCAGATCGATTTAAATTAATCCCATCACCAGTAGAACTTATTAAAAGTTCCTCACTCACTTGAGTCTCGGGTTCATTGGTTTCTTCAAGAATCTCATAATTAATCAGATCTTGGGTCTCTTCAAGAGATCCCTCCATAATATCATTTTGATCATTTATCGATTTTCTTTTTCTAGGATTTCGATCCTTAGAACCCGAAGGTCTACCATGCTTCAAGCGTGCTTTAGGTTCATTAGTTATCATGCTAGTAGATGGTCCTGCTGGGACATCAATTCGGATAGGCACATTCTTTGCAGGGATATGCGACTTAGTTATCCTTTTCAAATCAGTAAATGCGTCTGGCATTTGATTTGCTATATTTTGTAAATGGATAATCTTCTGGACCTCCTGATTACATATAAGGGTACGTGGATCAAAGTGAGATAATGATGAAACTTNTAATTTTTCTTTTGATTCCTTTTTTCTCTCCTCCTAATTGTGGAAAATTTATTTCATCAAATCGACAATCTGCAAATCGAGCAGTAAATAAATCTCCCGTCAATGGTTCAAGCTAGCCAATAATAGAGGGTGATTCAAACCCAATATATATTCCTAACCTTTTTTGGGGCCCCATCTTACTGCGTTGTGATGGTGCTACTGGCACATATACAGCACATCCAAAAATTCGTAGATGGACAATAATTGGTTCATGACCAAAAACTAATTGTGATGGAGAATATTTATATAATGTGTTGGTCTGAGACGGATAAGTGATGCTGCATGTAAGATAGCATGGCCCCAAACAGTAGTGGGCAATTTTGTTTTCATAAGTAGTGGTCTTGCTATCAATTGCAGTTGTTTAATAAATGACTCTACAAGGCCATTTTGAGTATGAACATAAGCTACAGGATGTTCAATTTTTATTCTAACTGATAGGCAGTAATTATCAAAAGCTTGAGATGAGAATTATCCAGCATTATCAAGGCGAATAGCCTTTATAGGATAATCTAGGAATTTTGCCCTTAATCGAATTATTTGGGCTAATAACTTTGCAAACGCCAGGTTGCGAGATGATAGTAGGCACACATGAGACCATCTTGAAGATGCATCTATTAGGACCATAAAATATCTAAACAACCCACTTGGTGGGTGAATAGGTCCACATATATC
>AWOL01S0007789.1:16237-27498 GCA_000715115.1 Nicotiana otophora
TTGTCTTTATGCTTTAAGAAACCTGATATATCCGTAGTTCCTTGTTCATCTTTACCTTTATCATCTACCTTACTGGTGATTTCTTTCATTTTTAGAAATAATATTTATGTTTTATTTTTGTGTGATTTCTTCACTTCAATGAAAAAAATGTTTCATTTTTTGTATGCGTGTATAAACAACTTACTCATATTTGTCTCCTTTATCCTAAAACTTCGCCCAAAACAATTACACACTTAATTTAGTCTCTGCCTCTGAATACCCAATTGAAGTTGGCTCTTGATAGCCAAGTTGAGAGGTAATAGCGATTTAAAACAAGCTCGATTATGCATCTTTAACCTCAATACCTCATAATTCCTTACACTGAACTTTAGTAGGCATTTACGTGTAGTGTTCCATACTTCGAACAAGTCATAAATGGACAATTACTTCTATTTTCTTTGTCTTTTAAAGGTATTTTGCTCAGAATTTTCATAATTTTGTGTTTTTGCAGGTTTGTGCTTGTTTTATTTGTGGTCGGGTGTCAAAATTTTCCATGGAGACGCAATGTCTTCCATTTGACATATTCTATTGAAGAGTGTCTTGTCTTTCTACTTTCGGGGTGATGGGATGGAGGAGAAGTGGGGGAGGGGTTTGGGGTAGTTCTGTCATATATAGATGGTGTTATTTATAGGTTATAAGGTGTCAAAAGAAAAAATTAGGAAAAGAAAAGGTGCTGGAAGTTATGTTGTGAGAGGTTTTCGTTACATAGTATTTTTTGTTTATTTTCCTCAAAAAAGTTCAGTGTATATCTACAATTCTTTTGTTGTTTGAAGGTGGGGTTTACTGTGTAATTTATGACTTCTATTTTTGGAATGAAACTTTGTCATATTGTGTGTTCACATTAGAGGTAGATTTTGATTTTTGAAGATATTTCAGGACTGGATCTGCTAGTTAAGCTTATTGGGATGATTAAATTTTCCTTCTTTTATTTTCCTGTCTGGAGTTGCAATAATAAATCATAACGAGATGTTTTTGTTAAGATGATTTCTCCCCTTAACCCAAACCCCCCACCCCCCAGTTCTTACAATATCAAGCTCGAAATACGAAATATCAACCAAAGATTTCACGTTTTAACTGATTATCATAATAGTTCTTCTCATTATTTTATTTGTCTTTGTTTGTACTGGTAAAAGTTTAAGTAGTTCATCATGGTAGGGAGAAATCCGTGATCCAATGAACAAAGCGAATATGGCTTTACTTCTTTTATGGTTCCGTGATCCAATGAATCCTACAAATGAAATTCTTAGGAATTTAAATGTAATATATATTAAAAACATGAACCCCTAAATTGAAAATTCAATTACTTATTTACCCTTCTAAAAATTTAATTATCCTGCTTATTTAAGATAATTTTGTTACAAATATATTATATTATGGATGTCAATTTAGTACTCCGTTGTAACTAAGCTTCCTGAAGAAGCTTATCCATATTGGACTCCACCATAAATATGTTTATATATTTAGTACTCTATTGGAAATAAGCCTTATGAAGAAGCTTATCATTTCAGCACTCCATTGTGGATACATATTACTCATGTGGAAGATTATCTATAACCGGTACAATAATAGTTTACAAGAAGCTTACACAACAACTTGCAGTAGGAGCTTACAAGCAGCTTATACAGCAGCTTGCAGTAGCAGCTTCCTTTATTTTATAAATAGAAGAGATTTCAGTTCATTATGTACATGAGTTTGAAGTAATATCTTTACTTTACAATCTTTATTTTATAACACGTTATCAGTACGAGACTCTACCATATTGAGCGCTTACTTTGAATTTAGTTTTTCTATTTCAGTATAAGAAGTAATTCAAAGTCACAACAAAGAAGGAAACATATATGAGGCGCATGGCTACTTGTTTGGCAGCAGATGGAATTGTGATCAACATGGTTGTTGGAGGCGAAGTTGTTACTCTCAAAAGCATTGAAGAACATAGTGACCTTCTCATAGCGGAAATGCCCATCAATATTTTTGAGATGCCGTGAAGGGATGAGGCCCTTCAAATGTCATCTAAACACATGAGATTTCAAGTAATTAGTGTTCATTACCGATGTAAGGCGACACTCTTACATTCATGGCCAGATCTTGTTCATTCCGAACATCATAAGGCAGATTATATCCTTGAGATGGTGAGTTTTTCACATCCATGATCAGTTCTTGTTCATTCCGAGCATCATAAGGCAGATTATATCCTTGAGGTGGTGAGTTTTTCTTCTTGGTAGTAGTGATGTAGATATCACTTACATCTGGAGTGGCCAAATTTGCGTAATTTAATTTAAACATTTTGCTTATATTTTAATATCTTTATCATCGCTTGCTTGGTTATATGTTACGTATACAGTACCTATTTTGAAATTTATTTTCATCCTAATTATCTTAATAACGGATTACAAAGTGGATAACATTGTTAGATCCACTTAAACTCCAGTAGAGTTTGCAAGAAATATACAACCACCAGAAGTGGTTATGTTTCGTATATCTCATTGTAACTAAATTTTGTTAACCACCAGAAGTGGTATATGCCTATGACCACCATAAGTGATAATTTAGGTTTTCTATGGTTACAATTAAAGATAAGTTAGAGAAATATTCTCTATATTACATGCACACCTCGATTTGCTCCTAAAGTAGTAAATATTTTAAAAGAGGTTGAAGCATCATAATTTGATGTGATTAATGCGCGTTCAGATAATTATGTTCCGTTCCCTAAAGGATGAGAACTTTTGATAAATATTAATCCATTCCCCGAAGTGAATGTGACAATATTAATAAAGCTCATAAATATAAACGCGCTCTTGATGTAAATATATTACAATTCACCTCCAGAAGAGGTAATATGATTGAGAGAATGTATACTCAATATTTCGTATTTTAAATTTGCTCCTGAAGAAGTAACACAATTTAAATTTTCTCCCGAAGTAGGAAAATACTATGAAGAGGTGTTTTCTTGTGCTTAAATAATTATTTTATATTGTTTATTTAATTATGATTTTCTCTCATGACACCAGAAGTGCCTGAGAAATATTTGATAGTACAAAATGTATCAACAACTCCTGAAGAGCTAACTGTTTGTCTAGAAGACATATGACACCAGTAGTGTCTGATATAATATAAGATTGTGGATAATAAATGAAGGCTCTCGAAGATCTTATATACAAATATGTCATTCATATTATATGATTATGGTCAAAACATATGTTGTAGTAAACCTGAAGTTTACTAATACAAATGGCTATCATATTGAGACTACAAATGATTGAAAGATTGAAAATCTTCATGTTTCCACAATCATAGGGGATAAAATAATATGTATGTGAGAAGTTACCTCCCTTATTCTTCAATTTGTACTATATCATGTATCACAATAAACCAGAAGTTTACTAATGCAAAAGCAGTCACAGTAAATCAGAAGTTTTACTGAGACGAAATTAGCTACAGTAAATCAGAAATCGCCGATACAAAAGTAGCCACAGAAAATCAGAAGTTTACTAATGCAAAGATTTATGCCATAGTAAACCAGAAGTTTACTAAGAGATAGCACATGCCATGATAAACTTGAAGTTTTCATTTGCCATTTTTAAATGAGCTATTTGAGAATTAAGATAAGCATATACTGAAGAACTAAAATATTCTTCAAGAATTCTCTTGTGTTGCTTGTTCTCGTAATAAATTAATTATACCAACTAAAGTTGGACTAAGACCCCTAAATTCTGGAATATATAAAAGGTGAATATGGGCCCATTCACCTATCATGTGAACCACTTATAGATGTATATATGAGATGGTTACATGTGTGTTTATTGTCAACCTGGAGTTTGCCATTTGAAATTGCTTTTCTCTATTAAGAGCATAATTTTCAGATTATGAAATCAAGATAGTTCATCTTGATGATGCTAGTTTATATCCAAGCTAGTTTTGCATTGAATACATCCTATTAATGGCTAAACTATTGCTTATGAGAACAAAGCTTCATGTGTTGGTCTAAGATTTTCTAAATTGCATACATGAGCACTTGTATGCATCAGACCAACAATATATGATAAGTCCTCCCCTCACAATTGGTTTAGGATCAGAAACCAAATATTTTTACTATCTAATAACTTTTGATGTGTGTTATATGATTAATTTCTCTACCACAATGCACAAAGATAGGTTTCCCAAAGAAAATTGAGGATATGTGTTAGTTTTTCTAACATTTGGGAGATGGAATAAACAGCTGAAAAATATGCTATATGAAACGAATTATCATTAATATGATCCTCACTTAGAAGATAATTCAAGTCAAATGCCAGAAGCATTTGCTGATCCAAAATTAAATATCATATTTCAGCTGCAAATGCTCCTATTAAAAATAAAGTCCCTGAAGGATAAAATTTACTGCACACATGAAGCGTAGTAAACCGATCGGTTCCAAAGGTAACAATCTTCGAAAAATGATAGGAGCAAATGATCAAAGATCATAACGAGGAGAAAATGAGCTCTAGAAGAGCCCACGACATAACATTTCATGAAACTCCAGAAGAAATTCAGGTACCTGAAAATAAAGAAAGTGATGAAATATCAACAAGTTATGTCGCTTAGGAACCGATACAAAATGATTGTCGACGATATATTTGATACAATATAGTTCACAATATTATAAAAGATTATGAGGATCAAACCTATAATCCAGACACCTGAAGATTTCATGACATCTAAATGCAAGTCATAACCTATATGACTCATTTGATTAAGTCTATATGAAGATCCCTGAAGGATTTAAAATGCCTGAAGCATATAGTTCAAAGTATCATGAAATGTACTCAATCAGATTACAAAGATCTTTGTACGATTTAAATCAATTTGAGCGCATGTGATATAATCGCCTCAGTGCATCTTTGCTGAAAGAAGGTTACATAAATGATGTTATTTGTCCATGTATTTTTATAAAGAAAATGGCATAAGAATTTGTTATACTTGCTGTTTATATTGATGACATAAATCTTGTTGGAACTCCAGAAAAGCTCCAAAAGGCAATTGAATATCTTAAGAAAGAATTTGAGATGAAAGATCTTGAAAAAATAAAATTTATCTTGGTCTACAAATTGAATATTTAGCAGACAAGATCTTTATCCATGCCTATATAGAAAAGGTCTTTAAACGCTTTTACATGGACAAAGCGCACCCATTAAGTACACCAATGGGTATTCGATCACTTAAAGTGAATAAGGATCCGTTCGACCTCCAGAAGAGGATGAGGAGTTCCTTGGTCCTGAAATACTCTATCTCAGTGTAATTGGTGCACTTATGTATCTTGTTAATGCTAACAAAGGTGGTGCAGATCGTATTGATTATGCAGATGCAGGTTATTTATCTGATCCCTATAAAGCTCGATTTCAAATCGGGTATGTGTTTACATGTGGAGGTACTGTCATATCATGGCGCTTCGTAAAGCAATCTATTGCTGCTACTTTTTCAAATCATGCTGAGATAATAGCTATTCATGAAGCAAATAGGGAATGCATATGGTTGAGATCAATAATTCATTTTATTCGAGAAAAATGTGGGTTGGAATGTGATAAAAAAAACCCACAATATTATACGGAGAAAACTGCATGCATAGCCTAATTAAAGGGAAGATTCACAAAAGGATTTAGAACGAAATACATTTTACCAAAGTTATTCTTCACACATGATCTCGAGAAGAATGGAAATATCGTTGTGCAACAAATCCGTTCAAGTGACAATCCAGTAGATTTATTCACTAAATCTTTACCAACTTCAACTTTTGAGAAGATAGTATACAAGATTGGAATACAGAGACTCAATATTTGAAACAAAATTTTTATTAGGGGGAGTAAAATACGCGTTGTACTCTTTTTCCCACAGGGTTTTCCTTATAAGGTTTTTAATGAGGCCGCTAGCAATGCGTATTACTAGATATGTGTACTCTTTTTTCTTCACTAGAATTTTTTCCCACGGGATTTTTTCTAGTAAGATTTTAATGTGGCACATTATATTTTAATGAACATCCGAGGGGGAGCGTTATAAATATATTATATTATGGATATGCATTTAGTACTCCGTTATAAATAAGCTTCCTGAAAAAGTTTATCCATATTGGACTCCGCCATAAAATATATTTATATATTTAGTACTCTATTGGAAATAAGCCTCGTGAAGAAACTTATCATTTCGGCACTCCGTTGTGGATAAATATTACTCCTGTAGAAGATTATCTATAACTAGTACAATAACAACTTACAAGAAGCTTACACAACAACTTGCAGTAGGAGCTTACAAGCAGCTTATACAACAGCTTGCAACAACAACTTCCTTTCTTTTATAAATAGAAGAGATTTCAGTTCATTATGTACATGAGTTTGAAGTTAAATAATATATCAGTTTCTCTCTATACTTGTCTTTACTTTACAGTCTTTCTTTTATAACAAATTTATAATAATAATAATATAATAATAGTAATATTTAAACATAAATAAAGAGGAAACTGTTCGAACAGTTGTGTATCTTAAAATGCTTCAAATTAGTAATGAACAACATTATTTCAAACGCTGCCTTTTAAATAAATTCAACTACCTTGTAAAAGTCTTATCATCTATTTAAATGGTTCTACCTTTTAGCTGAGCCATTTGCTGATGATCAAGCAACAAATTTCTCATGTCCAAATTAAACGTTCCTTAATTTTCTGAGTAGCTATTCTCTTTTTCATATAATCCAATTGATGAGTTCTTAAGTTGTAATGATAACACGGTGCATGGTTTTCATATTATGTCCACATAAAAGTCATGCACTTATTTATAATGAATGAAAATACTGTAAACAGTTAGTTTTGAATTTTTCTGGCACAAACTTTCAATATATAAATTTCGATCTATAGTCCTTCACTTCTCACACAACTTGTATAATCCCCTTCGATATTAATCTAATTGTTCGCGAAAATGCTTGAAGCTAAACTTAATTCTAACACTTCTTTTTGTGCTCTCACTAGGAATTTTATTGGCAACATTGGTGCTAGGAAATTACCAAATTAAAATGTTTCTTTTGCGGCAAATGTGGCTACTGATTGTCAAGGTGGCAAATGGAACCAGACGTGATTTGAAGGCTTTATGTATTAACTGACTTGGGTATTTTTAGTTTTCTTATGCAAATCATATGTTCTCTGCATTTCTTATGTATACTTTCACAGTGGCGGAGCCAGGAATTTGATGAAGGGTGTACAAATTTTTTTCTCAGTTGTATTAAGGGGGTGCAAAATTAAATATATATTTATAATAGCTAACATTTAACTTTTGTACACCACATAACTTTTCGGCTAAAAGTGTGCACCGGACCACCCTTCGCTGAAGATGGCTCCGCCCATGCTTGTGTGCGTGCGTTCTCTCTCCTTGTATATATAAAATGTTGGTTTCCTTGGTTCGTATGANATAATCGCCTCAGTGCATCTTTGCTGAAAGAAGGTTACATAAATGATGTTATTTGTCCATGTATTTTTATAAAGAAAATGGCATAAGAATTTGTTATACTTGCTGTTTATATTGATGACATAAATCTTGTTGGAACTCCAGAAAAGCTCCAAAAGGCAATTGAATATCTTAAGAAAGAATTTGAGATGAAAGATCTTGAAAAAATAAAATTTATCTTGGTCTACAAATTGAATATTTAGCAGACAAGATCTTTATCCATGCCTATATAGAAAAGGTCTTTAAACGCTTTTACATGGACAAAGCGCACCCATTAAGTACACCAATGGGTATTCGATCACTTAAAGTGAATAAGGATCCGTTCGACCTCCAGAAGAGGATGAGGAGTTCCTTGGTCCTGAAATACTCTATCTCAGTGTAATTGGTGCACTTATGTATCTTGTTAATGCTAACAAAGGTGGTGCAGATCGTATTGATTATGCAGATGCAGGTTATTTATCTGATCCCTATAAAGCTCGATTTCAAATCGGGTATGTGTTTACATGTGGAGGTACTGTCATATCATGGCGCTTCGTAAAGCAATCTATTGCTGCTACTTTTTCAAATCATGCTGAGATAATAGCTATTCATGAAGCAAATAGGGAATGCATATGGTTGAGATCAATAATTCATTTTATTCGAGAAAAATGTGGGTTGGAATGTGATAAAAAAAACCCACAATATTATACGGAGAAAACTGCATGCATAGCCTAATTAAAGGGAAGATTCACAAAAGGATTTAGAACGAAATACATTTTACCAAAGTTATTCTTCACACATGATCTCGAGAAGAATGGAAATATCGTTGTGCAACAAATCCGTTCAAGTGACAATCCAGTAGATTTATTCACTAAATCTTTACCAACTTCAACTTTTGAGAAGATAGTATACAAGATTGGAATACAGAGACTCAATATTTGAAACAAAATTTTTATTAGGGGGAGTAAAATACGCGTTGTACTCTTTTTCCCACAGGGTTTTCCTTATAAGGTTTTTAATGAGGCCGCTAGCAATGCGTATTACTAGATATGTGTACTCTTTTTTCTTCACTAGAATTTTTTCCCACGGGATTTTTTCTAGTAAGATTTTAATGTGGCACATTATATTTTAATGAACATCCGAGGGGGAGCGTTATAAATATATTATATTATGGATATGCATTTAGTACTCCGTTATAAATAAGCTTCCTGAAAAAGTTTATCCATATTGGACTCCGCCATAAAATATATTTATATATTTAGTACTCTATTGGAAATAAGCCTCGTGAAGAAACTTATCATTTCGGCACTCCGTTGTGGATAAATATTACTCCTGTAGAAGATTATCTATAACTAGTACAATAACAACTTACAAGAAGCTTACACAACAACTTGCAGTAGGAGCTTACAAGCAGCTTATACAACAGCTTGCAACAACAACTTCCTTTCTTTTATAAATAGAAGAGATTTCAGTTCATTATGTACATGAGTTTGAAGTTAAATAATATATCAGTTTCTCTCTATACTTGTCTTTACTTTACAGTCTTTCTTTTATAACAAATTTATAATAATAATAATATAATAATAGTAATATTTAAACATAAATAAAGAGGAAACTGTTCGAACAGTTGTGTATCTTAAAATGCTTCAAATTAGTAATGAACAACATTATTTCAAACGCTGCCTTTTAAATAAATTCAACTACCTTGTAAAAGTCTTATCATCTATTTAAATGGTTCTACCTTTTAGCTGAGCCATTTGCTGATGATCAAGCAACAAATTTCTCATGTCCAAATTAAACGTTCCTTAATTTTCTGAGTAGCTATTCTCTTTTTCATATAATCCAATTGATGAGTTCTTAAGTTGTAATGATAACACGGTGCATGGTTTTCATATTATGTCCACATAAAAGTCATGCACTTATTTATAATGAATGAAAATACTGTAAACAGTTAGTTTTGAATTTTTCTGGCACAAACTTTCAATATATAAATTTCGATCTATAGTCCTTCACTTCTCACACAACTTGTATAATCCCCTTCGATATTAATCTAATTGTTCGCGAAAATGCTTGAAGCTAAACTTAATTCTAACACTTCTTTTTGTGCTCTCACTAGGAATTTTATTGGCAACATTGGTGCTAGGAAATTACCAAATTAAAATGTTTCTTTTGCGGCAAATGTGGCTACTGATTGTCAAGGTGGCAAATGGAACCAAACGTGATTTGAAGGCTTTATGTATTAACTGACTTGGGTATTTTTAGTTTTCTTATGCAAATCATATGTTCTCTACATTTCGTATTTATACTGTCAGTGGCGGAGCCAGGAATTTGATGAAGGGTGTACAAATTTTTTTCTCAGTTGTACTAAGGGAGTGCAAAATTAAATATATATTTATAATAGCTAACATTTAATTTTTGTACACCACATAACTTTTCGGCTAAAGGTGTGCACCGGACCACCCTTCGCCGAAGATGGCTCCGCCCATGCTTGTGTGCGTGCGTTCTCTCTCCTTGTATATATAAAATGTTGGTTTCCTTGGTTCGTATGACTTCTGATGATTTGAATTTCATTATTTAATCATCTTGAGAAATTTTTAAGTTCTTTTTAATTTTGTTCCTTACAATTTGCTTATTGTTATTGTATTTATGGTTCATTATGCCAAACATTAAATCTACTTTATGAAGTATAAGCGAAAGAAAAGATTATTTTAGCAAAATAAATTATTATTGATTAAAAAAATTAGTATAATCATTTTGAAGACATTGCCTACTATTGTAATATAACATATGAATATAAATTAAACTTTATGTGTCAAGTATCAGTTAATCATTATTTTGTGTTTAAGTAATTACGCATGTTAATGACAGAGGTAATAAAAACAAGGGGAAGGAGAAGCAATGAGGTTAATTGGATAATAGAAAGATTATGCACGTCCTTTCAATTTAGGTTTCACAAAATTGACAGTTTGGCACTATATTTTTGTAACTATCAACAATCGTTGTTAATATAATTATGTAATTAGCATTTGCATCAACTGTAGATTTATTTTCTACACTTCTTAATTACAGGTTACTTGTATTTACTCGAACACACAAATAGTAATACTTCTATTTTTTAATTATTTAGAATTATTTTAATATATTACCTAAATTAATACTAATAGCTATTGTCAGTGCAAGATGTCACATTTTTTAGAATTGTTTCAAAGTAATGTTTATATCAAACAAGAATGCTAATCATACTAGAAAATACAAAATATATCTTATAATTAATACTATTACATTATTTTTTTTATGCCCCTAATCATCTCAAGTTCAGTTAAAATGGGAACCGATGTGGAATTGACAAAATATATGTACCTATTCACAAGCTACAAGAATATTTTTTGTCTGATGATAAAAGTATTGGTATTCGAAGAGGTTTAATAAGACCATACAATAAGACCATACAAAAAATTAAAGACATGAAGGTATTTTAGGCCTATAACGTTAGTTGACGAAGAAGTAATATCATTTTTAAAATTTGCTTATTTATTTTGACTTTATTAATGATATCATTGCTGGTTAAATCTTTAATAAGGGACAAAAATCTAAGTAACACTTTTCAATAATCATGTAGAAAGTGAAAAGACTTCTTTGACCCAAATAATTAACAACTACAATATTATCAGTGTCAGATTGAATCATGCTAATCACAAATGCGCAAAGAAATTGCAATGGCATTTATTATTAACATCGTTATAAGAAAATCCGACAATGATATTCCTAGCACGAAAATTTTCA
>AWOL01S0007791.1:31749-64498 GCA_000715115.1 Nicotiana otophora
ACTTTAAGTCAAGTTCAAATGAAGGCTATTATGCCAAATTTTGTGAAATATCTCTATGTGCATTAGACTCTAAATTACTCACATGTGTACTACACACTTTGAATTGAATTGTGTTTGTTGTTGATGATGAGGATGATATTTGAAATTGATAATGTGAGCATGAAATACTGAATATGGCCAACGTGCCAAGAATGATCTTATAATTATGGCCACTAGTGCCAATGAAATGAAAAGATGTGAAAGTATTATGAAATACGATAATTGATATAAAAAGGTTGATGTCTCAAATAAGACGGCATAGCCGATCGGGTCGTGATCGGATACCATGACGCATACAAGGTGGTGATTGTGCTGGAAATTGTAATTGAAATGGTAATTGTGGTTGATGTCCGTAATGGATAGCCTAGCCGATCGGGTCGTGATCGGACTCCGTGTTAAAAATGGTGGTATTGATATTGATAGAAATTGTGGTTGATGCCTCTAATGAGATGGCCTAGCCGATCGGGTCGTGATCGGACTCCATTCTGAGAGTACGGTGGTATTGGTTTTGTGAATAATGGTATTGTGGACAATGGTATATCGATACTAAAAATCTCCCAATGTGAGATATGGAAATTAATTTGAACATTGTCTTGATCCTAAATTGAGGTTTGANGATGCCTCTAATGAGATGGCCTAGCCGATCGGGTCGTGATCGGACTCCATTCTGAGAGTACGGTGGTATTGGTTTTGTGAATAATAGTATTGTGGACAATGGTATATCGATACTAAAAATCTCCCAATGTGAGATATGGAAACTAATTTGAACATTGTTTTGATCCTAAATTGAGATTTGATGTTGATTAAGTCTTTCATTGATATTTTGATAATCTTATTTGTATTATTTGTCATTCTATTGAGAGGGTGTTTAATTATATATACTAGTGCTATTCGACGGTACTAACGCCCATTTTGCCGGGGGAGATGCATCTTTAATGGATGCAGGTGGTTCCACAACAGGAGATATTGATCATTGATAGCAGTGCACCTTCTTCCCAGCTGACTTGGTGAGCCCCACTTCATTCCGGGGTCATAAATCTTTTGTACTTTGTGTATTCTGTTTGAGGTATAGCCGAGGCCCTGTTGCCGGCATTATCATTGCACTCTTCTTTATCTATTGAGACTCCGTAGACATAGTGTGGGTTATATATTGGTGCTGGGAAAAGACAAACTATGTTATGTTGTGGATGTATTACTTGTCCATTTGAGACTTTAAAAATGATGAAACTATTGGAAATGAATTGGTATTGTAGACATGAACACATTTTCATATAATTAATGATAATATGTATTTTCTCTATTCATGGATGAGTTTGGATAGAATGAAATCTAATAGGCTTGCTCGGTCGGGTTCACTCGGTTGAGCGCCGGTCGCGCTCCTCGATTTTGGGGCGTGACAAAAGCTATCAAGCTTATGAGCCGGAAACCAACCAACATCGACCCCGAATCAAGTCAAGGGTCCAAGTCAGAATCGAGCTTAAGCCAAAGACCAAAAGCTCGAGTTAGAATCGGACTCAAGCTGAGATCAAAAGCCCAAGTCATACCGGACTCACAGACATAAGCCGTTGCAATCCCACTAGATGGGGGGATGTTGGCAGGAATTGTGGAAAAGCTGATTTATCATGGATCTCCCATTGAGTATTTTTTAATTTTATTTAAAGTAAGATCCCCCTATTATAAAGAAGGGTTTTATCATTCCTAGGCAGAGAAGTTTTTTGAGAGAAAAAGTTCACATTGTAATTCAAGCACCATATCCTCCTATATTCAAGAGTTGCTATTTTTGAGCCTAATAAAAATACTGAACCATCTTGCTTAGACCTAAAAATCCTATTCTTTACAACTTTGTCCTTTTTTGGCAGTCGATATTTGATATTCCCTTTTATACTTACGATTTGTATTGAGCTTTATCCCATATCCTTATAACTACGTATAAATTCAACTCTATCTGTTTTTAGGGTAAACAGTTTGGCGCCCACCGTGGGGATAAGGATAACAGTGGTTATTTGATACGAATCTGAAAAAATATGCCATCATGTTTTGTGCTTGTCTCCAAAAATAACTTGAATTTCGGATTAGCTATGACTAACCATCAACCAAATGGCTTCACCAATCGACAACGGGGCCGGTCTTCAAGACGAAAACAACAACTTGACACCCGGTAGTGAAAGACCATTTGTAAACGCCGTTGGAGCTCGAATTGGAGTGCCAATAGACATCAATTCGCATATAGCCTTTGAGGCGAACCTATATGCTGAACCCGAGAATAGCATCTATGGTGTCCGCGACTCGAGATACCCACAACGTCGAGGAAAACGGTGTTAGCTTGCGTGTGATTTTTAAAATGTTGCAAGCCCAATAGGCAGCAATAGCTCAGTTGCAGAGCCAAACCCAGATACAAAGCAGGTCGGAGCCCAATCCATCTCGAGAAATCACCCACAGAACGGAGTCAGCCATGGTGAAGTCAAATGAGCAAGAATCGGGGACTACTCCCGAAATTGTTAAATTGCTCGACGAACTCACAAAGCGAGTCGAAGCAAATGATAAAAAAGTATAAACTTATAACTCTAGGGTCGATCAGATCCCGGGAGTTCCACTAATGATAAAAGGGTTGGATTCGAAAAAATTCGTACAAAAACCTTTTCTCTCGAGCGCAGCCCCAAAACCAATCCCTAAATAATTTCGTATGCCCGAAATTCCCAAATATAACAGAACGATCGATCCCAACGAGCACGTCACTTCTTACACATACGCCATCAAGGGCAATGATTTAGAAGACGATGAAATCGAATCTGTGTTGTTGAAAAAATTCGGAGAGACCCTCTCGAAAGGGGCAATGATTTGGTATCACAACCTACCACTAAATTCCATCGACTCATTCGCCATGTTGGCAGATTCTTTTGTGAAAGTACATCCCGGCGCCATAAAAGTCGCAACAAGGAAATTATACCTCTTCAAGGTAAGGCAAAAGGATAATGAGATGCTGAGGGAGTTCGTATCTCGTTTTTAAATGGAACAAATGGACTTACCACCAGTCACAGGTGATTGGGGTGTTCAGGATTTCACTCAAGGTTTGAACGAACGAAATTCGACGGCTTCACGGTGATTAAAGCATAACCTGATCGAATACCCATCCATCACGTGGGCCGACATGCACAATCGATACCAATCAAAAATTAGGGTCGAAGATGATCAATTGGGGTCTGAACCTGCTGTTCAAAGGGATACTAATTGAGAACGAGGTCCGATCGGGGATCGATACCAACCGTACAACAGAAGCCACAAAGTCAGTGAATCGAGACATAACCTCTGGAAAAATAACAAAAGAAATGATCGAGGTCTAGGGCCCCGGGGGCTAATGAACAAAAGTAGGTTCGATAGGCCTGCCGGATCTAAGGAAGCACCTCGGTTATCGGAGTATAACTTCAGCATTGATGCATCCGCCATCGTATTGGCTATCGAACACATCAAAGACACTAAATGGCCTTGACCCATGCAAACCGATCATGCCCATAGGAATCCCAATCAAGTGTGCGAATATCATGGCACTCATAGCCACAGAACGGAAGATTGTAGGCAACTAAGAGAGGAAGTAGCCTGGTTATTTAACAAAGGGCACCTTCGAGAACTTTTTAGCGATAGGGAGAAGAACCATTTTAAAAACACGAATTTCGGCAAGCACATCGAACAAGAAGAACTACAGCATGTCATTCATATGATCATCGGCGGTGCCGATACCCCTTAGGGACCAGTGCTTAAACGCACTAAGACGTCGATTGTGAGAGAAAAGCGATCTCGAACTTAAGATTACACACCCACGGGAACGTTGTCCTTCAGTGATGAAGATGCAGAAGGAGTCATACAACCTCATAACGATGCACTGGTAATATTCGTACTCATGAATAAAACTAAAATTAAGCATGTGTTGATTGACCCAGGTAGCTCGGCCAATATCATCAGATTGAGGGTCGTAAAATAGCTTGGCCTGCAGGACCAGATCATACCCGCAACCTTGGTTCTAAACGGATTCAATATGGCATGTGAAACCACCAAAGGCGAGATAATTCTACCAATAAACGTGATCGAAACCATCTGGGAAATGAAGTTTCACGTAATCGAAGGCGACATAAGATACAACGCCCTTTTCGGAAGGCCATAGATCCACAACATGAGAGTTGTACCTTCGACCCTACACTAGGTCCTCAAATTCCCAACATCGAGTGGAGTCAAAACAGTATACGGAGAACAACCAGCCGCAAGAGAAATGTTCGCCATTGAGGAAGCGAAATCAATATCCTCGCCTTCGCCAGTAAAGGGGATCGGGCTCAGAAGGGGAACGAGATACTAAATAGCAATCACAGACATCGTCTTTGACCCAACCAAATAATCAGAAGATCAAAGAAGATGATGATCAGAGGATCCCTCGATCCTTCTTGATTCCCGATGACTCCGACGCCGCCAAATCAACGATTGAGGAACTGGAGCAAGTCACACTAATCGAACACTGGCCCGAAAGGAAGGTATACCTGAGAACAGGGTTGAGCCCCGAACTCAGGAAGAAACTTATTCAATTTCTTATCGATAACATTGATTGCTTTGCCTGGTCCCATTTGGATATAACAGGGATCCCACCAGACATAACGACGCATCGGCTAAGCTTGGACCCTAAGTTCAGATCGGTAAAGCAAAAGAGAAGACCCCAGTCCGAGGTAAAGCATGTATTCATAAAGGACGAGATAACCAAACTCCTCAAGATAGGGTCCATTCGGGAGGTAAAATGTCCTGAATGGTTATCCAATATAGTTGTAGTGCCTAAAAAAGGGAACAAACTTAGAATTTGTGTGGACTATAAGGATTTGAACAAATCATGCCCCAAAGATTCTTTTCCGCTGCCCAACATTGATCGCATGATCAATGCCATGGCCGGCCATGAGATCCTCACTTTTCTCGATGCCTACTCCGGGTATAATCAAATCCAAATGAGCCTGGAAGACCAGGAAAAAACTTCATTTGTCACCAAATATGGAACATATTGTTATAATGTGATGCCCTTCGGGCTAAAAAATGCAGGGGCTACTTACCAACGCCTAGTGAATAAAATGTTCTAAGAACAAATAGGTAAATCAATGGAAGTTTATATTGATGACATGCTAGTTAATCCCTGCGTGCAGAGGACCATTTGACCCATTTGCAGGAAACGTTCGAGATTTTGAGGAAATACAACATGAAGCTCAACCCCGAAAAATATGCTTTCATTGTCGGTTCGGGCAAGTTCCTCGGCTTTATGGTATCAAATCGGGGAATCGAGATTAACCCCGATAAAATCAAGGCCATCGAAGACATCACCATCGTGGACAGCATGAAAGATGTACAAAAGCTAACAGGACGGATTTCAGCCTTAGGCCGATTCATTTCGAGATCATCAGATCGAAGTCACAAATTTTTCTCTCTACTTAAAAAGAAGAACGATTTCTCTTGGACCCCAGAATGTCAACAGGCATTAGAGGAACTGAAATAATATCTATCGAACCCACCACTACTTCAAACTCCAAAAACAGATGAAACACTCTGATTGTACTTGGCAGTATCAAAAATCGTAGTAAGCAGTGTCCTAGTTCGGGAAGAGCAAGGTACGCAATTTCTCATTTATTATATAAGTAGGACCTTAGGAGAAGCTGAAACTAAATATCTGCACCTAGAAAAACTAGCACTTGCACTGATAAGCGCCTCTAGAAAGTTAAGACCGTACTTTCAATGTCACCCCATATACGTATTAACCACTTACTCGCTTCGTAATATTTTGCACAAGTCCGAACTATCAAGCCGATTAGCTAAATGGGTTGTCGAACTCAGTGGATACGATATCGAATTTCAACCCCATACGGCCATCAAGTCTCAAATTTTAGCAGACTTCATGGCCGATTTCACGCCAACCCTCGTACCCGAAGTCGAAAAAGAACTCCTATTGAAATCGGGTACGTCATCGGGGGTATGGACCCTTTTTACGGATGGGGCTTCGAACGTGAAGAGGTCCGGGTTAGGCATAGTTTTAAAGCCACCCACGGGTAACACTATTAGGCAATCTATTAAAACTACCAGGTTGACTAACAACGAGGACGAGTATGAGGCCATGATTGCAGGTCTCGAGCTAGCTAAAAACTTGGGAGCAGAAGTCATTGAAGCCAATTGTGACTCTTTGTTGGTGGTAAGTCAAGTAAACAAAACCTTTGAAGTTCGAGAAGATAGAATGCAACGGTATTTAGACAAACTATATGTCACTTTGCCCCATTTCAAACAATGGACTTTACAACATGTTCCACTAGAGCAAAACAGTGAGGCTGATGCACTTGCGAATTTGGGGTCGGTCGAGGAAGGTGACTTGCGCTCGGGGACTGTCATTCAACTCTCAAGATCCGTGGTCGAAGAAGGTCACACCGAGATAAATTCTATGAGCTTAACCTGGGATTGGAGAAATAAGTATATTGAATACTTAAAGAGCGGAAAGATCCCATCTGACCCTAAAGATTCAAGGGCCTTAGGGACTAAAGCTGCTCGATTCACGTTGGCTTCAGATGGAACGCTATACCGAAGGACATTCGATGGACCATTGGCAGTATGCTTGGGTCCTGGAGATACCGATTATATCCTACGTGAAGTGCATGAGGGCACTTGTGGGAATCACTCCGGCGTCGATCTATTAGTCCGAAAAATAATCAGAGCAGGGTATTATTGGATTGATATGGGCAAAGATACGAAGGAATTTGTTCGAAAATGTGACAAATGTCAAAGGTTTGCACCAATGATCCATCAACCCGGAGAGCAACTTCAGTCAGTCCTATCCCCATGGCCGTTCATGAAATGGGGAATGGATATCGTCGACCCTCTGCCATCGACCCCAGGTAAAGCCATATTCATTTTATTTATGACTTATTATTTCTCTAAATGGGTTGAAGTGCAGGCGTTCGAGAAAATAAGAGAGAGAGAAGTTATAGACTTTATCTGGGATCATATCGTATATAGATTCGGGATACCCGCCGAAATAGTATGTGAGAATGGGAAACAATTCGTTGGCAGCAAAGTGACAAAATTCTTCGAAGATCACAAAATAAGAAGGATATTATCAACACCGTAACACCCCAGTGGGAACGGACATGCCGAATCAACGAACAAAACTATCATTCAAAACCTAAAGAAGAGGTTGAACGACGCTAAAGGAAAGTGGAGAGAAATCCTACCCGAAGTCCTTTGGGCATATCGAACAACATCAAAATCTAGTACAGGGGCAACCCCGTTCTCCTTAGTATATGGGTCCGAAGCATTGATACCAATCGAAGTCGGTGAACCCAGTGCCAGATTTTGATACACGACATAAGAATCAAATAACGAGGCTATGAACACAAGCCTCGAATTATCGGACGAAAAACGAGAAGCTGCTCTCGTCCAACTGGACGCCCAAAAGCAACGAATCAAAAGATACTATAATCGAAGAACAAAACTCCACCATTTTAAGTCCGGGGACTTAGTGCTAAGGAAAGTCACCCTGAATACCAGAAATCCGAACGAAGGAAAACTAGGACCGAACTGGGAAGGACCATACCAGGTTCTCGAGAACGTCAGAAAGGGATCATATAAGCTCGGCATTATAAACGGCAAACAGCTATCAAGCAATTGGAATGTGTCACATCTAAAATGATACTACTGCTAAGGTACGACCCTTCCATATTCATTTACATTTCAAAACTGACCCTTGCAGAAGTCCGAGCAGGAGCTAAGATGGATCTTTCGATACGAAGCCATAGATCTGAAAGCACGCGTTGTACTCTTTTTCCCTTAGACTGGTTTTATCCCAAATGGGTTTTTCGGCAAGGTTTTTAACGAGGTAACCAATGATCGTGCTGCACTTACAACAGTATCCGAGGCCTCTTTACAATCAACCTCGAATACTGGGGGGGAGGGTATTAGCCCTCAAATATATCAAGTTCTGATGCAAGAAAGTTATTTTGCAACAACGGGGTTCCAATAGGAAAAGTTGTAAGAGCCAAATGGTCAAAACGAACCATGCTCATGTAGTTGGCCCGAACCCAAGTGCGAAACATGAACACATGTATAGTGACTTGCAAAGAAAGTTCTTTACCGACATCTTATATCCAAGAAAAATTCCTCTATTTGGAGATTTATTACGCAAATAGAAATAAGATAAATTTGACCATTACGCCTACGGGCTACATTACATCGAGTTCGAATCATTCACTCGACTACTAAGCCTACGGGATACTTTTAGTAGGAGTTAGAGAAAGCACTCACTCGACCATTATGCCTACGGGCTACATTACATTGAGTTCGAATCATTCACTCGACTACTAAGCCTACGGGCTACTTTTAGTTCGAGTTCGAGCAAGCACTCACTCGAACATTACGCCTACGGCTACTTTTAGTTCGAGTTCGAGCAAGCACTCACTCGAACATTATGCCTACGGGCTACATTACATCGATTTTGAATTATTCACTCGACTACTAAGCCTACGGGCTACTTTTAGTTCGAGTTCGAGCAAGCACTTACTCGACCATTACGCCTACGGGCTACATTACATCGCGTTCGAATCATTCACTCGACTACTAAGCCTACTGGCTACTTTTAGTTCGAGTTCGAGCAAGCACTTACTCGACCATTACGCCTACGGGCTACATTACATCGCGTTCGAATCATTCACTCGACTACTAAGCCTACTGGCTACTTTTAGTTCGAGTTCGAGCAAGCACTTACTCGACCATTACGCCTACGGGCTACATTACATCGCGTTCGAATCATTCACTCGACTACTAAGCCTACTGGCTACTTTTAGTTCGAGTTCGAGCAAGCACTTACTCGACCATTACGCCTACGGGCTACATTACATCGCGTTCGAATCATTCACTCGACTACTAAGCCTACTGGCTACTTTTAGTTCGAGTTCGAGCAAGCACTTACTCGACCATTATGCCTACGGGCTACATTACATCGAGTTCGAATTATTCACTCGACTACTAAGCCTACAGGCTACTTTTAGTTCGAGTTCGAGCAAGCACTCACTCGGCCATTACGCCTATGGGCTACATTACATCGAGTTCGAATCATTCACTCGACTACTAAGCCTACGGGCTACTTTTTGTTCTAGTTCGAAGCAAGCACTCACTCGACCATTACGCCTACGGGCTACATTACTTCGAGTTCGAATCATTCACTCGACTACTAAGCCTACGGGCTACTTTTTGTTCTAGTTCGAAGCAAGCACTCACTCGACCATTACGCCTACGGGCTACATTACTTCGAGTTCGAATCATTCACTCGACTACTAAGCCTACGAGCTACTTTTAGTTCGAGTTCGAGCAAGCACTCTCTCGACCATTATGCCTACGGGCTACATTATATCGAGTTCGAATCATTCACTCGACTACTAAACCTATGGGCTACTTTTATTTTTAGTTCGAGCAAGTACTCACTCGACCATTACACCTACAGGATACATTACAACGAGCTTCCAATAAACACACATGTATGCCATAAATCAGTGAAATAGCTGTTAGAGTAGGCATACGTCATAGGTTCGAGTCTTACCGCCACCATTATAAAAAAGGAATTTCTATGCGCTTGGCCAATGAAAAATATGAATGAAGCATACGCGTGAGGGGCGTGTTGAAGAGACAATTAAGTAAATAAAGTGTGCTTTCTCTAACAGCTTAACCTTTTAGATGAGATGGTTGCACACTTTAACAAAAAGTCTTACGAAGAATTTAATTTATCTTTTTGCCTATAGAAAGGGACCCAAACTAGTTTGGGTTCCTAAGACTAACCCCTGATTTCTTTTTGCAGGTCCAAGTGAAGGAGAGCAGTCAAATATGGTACATGGATAGTGGCTGCTCAAAGCACATGACATGAAATAAGAACCAGTTCCTTTCACTTGAGGACCTTAAAAGAGGTAATGTCTCCTTTGGAAATGGGAAGAAAGGTGAGATCATTGGGGTTGGAAAGGTAGGTAAGAATGATTCTCATTCTATTGAGAACGCCTACTTGATAAATGGACTAAAGTACAGTCTAATAAGTGTATCATAATTGTGTGATAGAGGTAACATGGTAGCATTCACATCTACCAAATGCTTTGTGATTAATCTTGCCACTGACAAGATAGTTTTGCAGGAAAAAAGAGTGAACAATATATATGTTGTAGATCTGTCCACACTTTCGTAGAATGAACTCACTTGCTTAAGTGTGTTCGATAATGATCCCCTCATTTAGCACAAGAGACTTGGACATGCCAGTCTAAGTCAACTCAACAAATTTGTCTCCAAGGACTTGGTGATAGGACTGCCTAACATTAAGTTCAAAGAATATAAGGTAAGAGCTTGTACCCAGTTCTTGAGATCAGGAACTGCTCTGGGCATCCAGGGAACCGCTACATTACAAAAAGAAGAGTGTCGATGAGAAAAGAAATGAAAGAACAAAATAGAAGCAACAGCAGGATCACACTTACGTTTTATATTCCACTCCTCGGGAAAGGGCATCGTTCGATCAGAATCAGGTCCGAAGTCCTCACTCGAACGAACCTTCCCATCCAGCCCCGATCCATATCCTCGTCAATACTCAAGAATAGAGCCTTGGTAGCCCGACGCCAAAGTTTTATTAACCCTCCTCGAAAAAGTCGAGGATGATACAATCAGATAAGATGGTCGAAGGTGAACGGCATCCCCTCGATTTTGCTCACGAAATATCGGATCAGGATAACGATCCGCCAAAAAGAAGGATGGACCTGGCCTAGGGTTATTTGGTATTGACGACAGAAGTCAATAATAACGGAATCGAGGGGACCTAACGTGAAAGGGTAAGTATATACACTCAAAAACCCTTTCACGTAAGAAGTGATATCTTTGTCAGAAGAAGGAATCATTATTTCTTTTTTATCCCAATTGCAATTTTTCTTTAGCTGTTGGAGGTGCTTCTCGGTTATCGAACATATGTACCTCGATACTGGTTCACATCGGCTAGGGACCGATGAGCCTTTATTGACCTTAAAATCATAAGTAAGGACACATGCCCTGGGAACGCACTCCTCAGGCCGTGGTTCTGCCGGTGTATCATCGGCGGCACATTGTGAAGATGAAGCCTTCTCTTTCTGAGGAATGGTTTGTGACATTTTCGCCATTTTCGAATTCAGAGGTGAGGAATAGAAGAAAGTGACAAAGATTTGGTAGAATTAAAGAGGGGCTTTTACAAAAAGAAATCACAGATTTACGGGTAAGTTAGAGAATACGAAAAGGGAGTTGGGAAATTTGGAAGATAGAAGATGTAAAAGTGGTAAATGATAAAAGGAAGGGTTATTTATAGGTTCAAACGATGGTGGCTCAGTATCAGCGGTGGCCGACCACCACCTGACATGCATTAAATGTCTTAAAAGACTAAACTGACGGAACATCTATCACATGTGTCATGATCGAGCCTGATGAAAATATCAGGTTATACCGATCGAGCCGTTAAAAAATCATATCGCTTCTCACCATATTCTTTCTGAGAAACGAGGGGACTATCTGTATACGGTCAAAATAGATTTCGGCCTTCGCACATCTGCTCGATTTTGAATGATAGTCGATCGAAGTGAGACTTCAAGATGGTTTTCAAAGACGGAGCGAACAAGCCTCGAACCCGAGGGGTCGATCAATGTCGAGTTCGATATCGTTATTGAGCTCGAATCCAAATCGAACTATGATGCAGAGTAAAGCTATCAAGCTTATGAGCCGAAGACCAACCAACATCGACCCCGATCAAGTCAAGGGTCCAAGTCAGAATCGAGCTTAAGCCAAAGACCAAAAGCTCGAGTTAGAATCGGGCTCAAGCCGAGATCAAAAGCCCGAGTCAGACCGGACTCACAGATATAAGCCGTTGCAATCCCACTAGATGAGGGAATCTTAGCAGGAATTGTGGAAAAGCTGATTTATCATGGATCTCCCATTGAGTATTTTTTAATTATATGTAAAGTAAGGTCCCCCTATTATAAAGAGGGGTTTTATCATTCCTAGGTAAAGAAGTTTTTTGAGAGAAAAAGTTCATATTGTAATTCAAGCACCATATCTTCCTATATTCAAGAGTTGCTATTTTTTAGCCTAATAAAAAACTGATCCATCTTGCTTAGACCTAAAAATCCTCTTCTTTACAACTTTTTCCATTTTTGGCAGTTAATATTTAATATTCCCTTTTATCCTTACGATTTGTATTGAACTTTATCACATATCCTTAGAACTACGTATAAATTCAACTCTATCCATTTTTCGGGTAAACATTGTGTGTGTTTTTCGTGTAGAAAGGATTAGTCAGAGAGAAAAATACAACGCTTAAAAAAGTTATGTGTTTTCTCTTTAACATAAATAGGCAGAGTAATAGCGGTTAAGGAAGGTAACTCACCACTCCCTTTTTTGCACGTTCACTTTAGTGGGAGTTTGTGATTTAGTGATAACTTCTCTAAACCTCTCTCACTTATCTCTTCTAATCGGGTCGGGTCAGGCCACATGGAGCGACCCACGACCCATAATCCAACACTATTAAATTAGGGGTCAGCGTGATGAATTGATCCATTCCAAGAGGGAGGCCATATCTTGTATGGGTTGCAAGTCGCGACATCATGTATCACTTCTTTTTTTCCTTTATGAAACACACGATACATTAAGTGGTAATCCGTATTTGGAGATCAGTTCCTCAGAAATATTGTTTGGGAACCAAAAACTATTTTATAGCTTACAGTATTTTCTTTCGAAGAATTAACAAAATAGTTGTTCGTTTAACCGTGTAAATTAAAAATAGTTAGTGGATATATAACATATGTATAATTGTATACGTTCAATATGTAATCTATGTATATCGACTAACAAAAGTAAACAACCAGGCGACTATATATTTGCATAAAACCCCATTTTATTTTTAAATGCATTTGCATTGTGCGAGCACCAGCTCATTCACAACAATCTCACTTCGTCAAGTCGTGTGAATCCATCTCTGATGATGTAACATTGTTCGGGGGTAGAGGTTGGGTATTCTTTACGGCCGAATCCAGTAACTTTTACTTAGACCCTGTAATTGTATTATAAAATCCATTAAATTTCTATTAATATATAATTGCGAACCCAATAACTAAAACATGTTATAGGTTCGATGTTAAGTTCCATCAGTGGCGGAGCCACATAGAAGCAAGGGGTGTCAAGCGACACCCCTTCGCTGGAAAATTACACTATTATGCTAGATAATTTTTTTTATTTTATGTATATTTACTATACGTTGACTCCCCTTAACTTTTCGATGTATCTAATTATTTATATTTTGACACCCCTTAATAAAAATTCTGAATCCGCCACTGAGTTCTATAAACTTTAAATCCTAATTCAGCCTCTGACTAGAAAACTATAATCAACTTCACTATAGTAGAGAATTCGCCTGCTATATTGTACTGAACTAACTCAAATGTGGTTGGTGACAAACTGCACTAACCATGACAATCCTTAATTACATGTCTCAAATTGGAACCCTAAGAATGGAATTTTTTTGATAGAGAGCATATTATATCCCCTAAGGTGGGTTAATCTGCACAAATCCAAATTAACCGGATTGCAAACGGATACCAATACTGAGTGGAAAACCAAGTGATAGAGGATGCTCTTAGGATATTCCTTTGTATGGGAGATTTACTTGTACAAGGAAACGAAACATATTATTTGTAGAGCAAACTTCATTTATGGCCGACCGTTAGAAACTAATATCAGCCGCTAGCCACAAAATTACAGTATGCATTTTATAGTTCAAAACTAATTAAAAGGCTATAGTCCAAGAATCCTCCCCATCTTCGCCATCCTTGGGTTTCGTCTTCGTCTTGGGCCTTGTCGTCACAGCCGCATCCCCTCCATTTGGACCTGGCCCGGTCCCACCCTCACCCAACACAGTTTGGACCTCCTCCGCCCGGCACAAATACTCGGTAAATTTCTGAGTAATCGCTTCTTTAATCTTAGAGTTTTTCTCGTACTTTAAATGGGTTTTGAAGTATTCCAAAGCGTTAAGAAATACAATCAGCCGCATCAATCAATTTATTTTCACTAAAAAATATGGCAACCATACAAATATACCAAATAAAAGCAAATACTCACAGGTGAAGAACTGAGGGAACTTGACAGGCAAAATAACAGATTCCTGCAAAGCTTGCTTAGCACTTTCCAACCCGGCAACATCATTCCACTTAATATTAGGTTTCTCCCTAACAATCGTGGAGGGTGAGCATTTCTTTTGAATATTGGTATTATTATAAAATATGTATATATAATAGACTGTCACTATATAAAAATTATACAAAATAGACTGTCACTATACAATTTATATACAATAGACTGTCACTATACAAAATATATACAAAAATAGACTGTCATTATACAAAAAATATACTAAATAGACTGTCACTATACAAAATATATACAAAATAGACTGTCTCTATATAATTTATATACAATAGACTATCACTATACAAAATATATACAAAATAGACTGTCACTATATAAAAATATAGAAAGGTAATACCTAAATAGACTCACTATATAAAAAATATATACAAAATATAATATCACTATACAAAATAGACTGTCACTATACAACAAATATACAAAATAGACTGTCTCTATACACAAAATAGATATTTCGGACTATTAGATGTAATATGTTTGGGTCGGAGGGCCATTTTCTGTCAATGGACAAAAATATGGGCTATTAAAATTTTGAGGGGCTATAGAGGATAGCTTTCTCTTATTTGTACCACTCTCAACTCGATAAATACATACATACATACTTGGGTATATATATATATATATATATATATATATATATATATATATTGGCGCACCACTTAGACACATGTATAAGAACTTGATCCTTGGTTAACCAACTTAAATAGTAAAGTGCAAATTTTTTAAGATTTATATGTGAAAAACGTATTTGATCAAGGGAGTAAAAACCATGGTCCCGAGATTTATCACAAAAATTTGACTAAAGCAACGAGCAGGTAGATCTCCCCCGAAGAGAAAGTGAAGGAAAATAAGGAAAAGAGAACAAAGCATAGGCATGATAACTTGCAAGGAGGAACCTCTGAGGTGGACACTGAGTCCATCATACGAAGTACTAAGCCACCGCACAAACACAACAAAGGGCACAAACACGGCCAAGAGGTTCCATTCAAGATCCGAGAAGGAGCTTCAACGCAACCTTCAGCTAAGAAGCGATACACATTCGAAGTAAAAGGGAGGGAAAAGGCACCAAAGATGGTTGAGTCAGAGTCTAATTTTGACTCGTCTGATGCGAAGATGGAGATTTCACCGCCCAATGGAGCTGGGAAGCTAAGTGCTCTAGTTGACAAGTCTCTATGGGAGAAGCAGTTTGTGAGAGAACATACTTGGAAGCTACATGATAGCGTCAAGAAGAAACGAGTTTCCCCCTAGTTGCTAGAGAGGCCATTGAACATGGATGTGGCAAAGGATGTGTGCTCGAACATAGTAACAGAGATATAAGAAAGAGGATGGTTACGCTTTGACCAAGGAATAAAGGGCAAGGAGAAATTTACTCTTGTGAGAGAGTTGCATGTATGCCAACTAGGACACAAATCAAGGCGATATTGTGTGGCTTCCCAGAGGAAGGTGGATATTTCAACTGAGGCAATAAACATATACTACAAAGCAACCAATCAGGCAATGCCAGACTACTGGAGGAAGGAGTAGAAATCCAACACATGCTTGGTGTTGTGTGGGGATCTGAGTATTGCAAAGTGGAGAAAGATATATGTCTTGGCAAAGACATTCATGAACAGGATGGCTCGAGCTTGACTAAATTGGATATGCAACAAATGAATGCCAGCTACACACAAGATTATTGTGATATGGGAATGTGTTTTTCTAATTTATGCTTTTATGACATAGGTCTAGCTATGTGAGTATTAGAGAGATGATGAGGAGTCAGATGGCTCAAACTAGCAGTGGAGACTCTATTTTCTGCACACTTTGACGACACTGCTAGAGAATTACAAGTTGTAAGAGAAGGGAAATATGATGCTAGATGCGTAGGACAAGGAAGTGCATGATATATTCTATGTCCATGACCTAAACGAAGAGAACTTCTAGAAAAAAGGCCATGGGAATAAGATCACAATCATTGAGGATGAGCACCGACAGTTGAGAGTGCATTTAGAGGCACGTGCTCGTGCTTTAATGACTGCAGCAGGACCAGTGGATTCAATCCCTTTTGGCTTACATGCTCGCCGTCTATAAAAAGACGTAGCCAACAAGGTCTCAAGGTGCAAAGAGACCCAGAGAAGCTGTAGATGATGGATTTGAGTTTTACTGATAGCACTCGATCTTGTTGATGAGCCGGAAACGGCTAATGCTACAGAAGAGGATCCTGAGTATAGGGGATCAAGGTTTGAGATCGGTCTCCACCGCATCCAAAGTACACTTGAAGGGGTTTCTGACATCCACTCTACCTTTGATCCTTGTGATTATATTATTCTTGATAGTGTGAAACTGAGAACAGTACACAACGTAAGTGCGGGGTAGGGGTGTTAGATTGATTTTCGTTTGGCATGTACTTTATCTGATACATTTGATCTATTTATTGTATGTTATTTGCTATATATATGATGATCATGATTGAGGCCACTGTAATTGTACAACACTAGTGTAGTTTTTTTTCTTTGATTTTTATCTCGGGTTTACTTTTGACTCCACAATTCTTTCCCGTGGATGCCAACTTTCATTTGAACTAGGTGTTTTAGGTAATTTTTTCAAATTTTCTAAAAATTTGAAATTTTCCCAATGATGAACTTGTTATGGATTTTAGAAAAATATGCAAGCAGCAAGAAGATTGAAAATAGGATTGAAAAACTGTCTCTAAAATTTTATTAATCATACGGCTTTAAATAGCCAAATAAAAATGAAGTAGTAGACTCCTCCTACAACTAAATTACTAAACTCTTACTATAATTAAAATTCTGAATCTTCTAGCAGACTTCTCCTAAAACTAAACAACTAATTATTCTAGAAAACAGTAGCACTAACAGATGCAAAATCCAACAGAACTTCCCAGACAGATTTATTGATGATTTTAAGTCTAAAGAAAAAATACAAAAATATTTTCTTTTTTTAGAACTGACAAGTAGAATGGAAGAACTTAAGTATCCGGCTATTTCACTTGTTTTATGTCGGGGTTTAAGGTTGAGCATGTGAACTGACTACTCTTTATGAATTTGACACTAAGAGCCCGTTTGAATTGGCTTAAAAAAGTGACTTTTAAGCACAAAGCTTTTGAATGCTGGAGCTTGTTTTATAAATAAGCAGTTACATGTTTGGATAAAAGTGATGAATTTTAAAAAAAGTTGTTGAAGTGTTTGGCAAACAAGTGATGGTAAGCACTTTTTTCTATTAAAAAGATAAAAATATCCTTAAAGATGTTAACATTATAAAGGAGCCGATTACTACACTATATTTAATTATGAATTAATGCAAATAAAAAATAATTTATATTTTAATTTAATTTCAATTTAATTGATTACTTTAGATAATTTTTATAAATATAATTCTTGAATGCTCATTTTTCACCATTTTCAATCAAGTAAACTTCCATAAAAGTCTCAACCTATTTAAAATACCAAATTATTTTGTTGAATTCCTCTTTCCCTTTTTGTCCATTTGCTCTTGAAAAATTAAAGATGCAGTTACATCCATGGAAAGTAAAAGGAAGCTCATTTCTTTGACTGAGGGTAATTTTTGTATTATGAAAACTTATAATGGATAAGAAAGTAATTTTATTGGTCAAACTAAAATGGCTTTTAAGCCAAAATCGGGAAAGTTGGGATGAGCAACTTGTTGCTTTTGGCTTTTTTAAGCACTATTTAGCTTTTTTTAAGCAGTTTCTTTTTTGCCAAACACTCCGAAAAATTAAAAATTACTTAAAAGTTAGTTTGACCGGCTTTTAAGCCCATCCAAACACCCTCTAAATGCCTTGGGAACACGTGTGGCCTTCTTTTGGCATTTAGCCTCGTTCTTGAGTCCTCTAATTACTTACTATGTGTCTAAACCGTACGGACTGTGCCTATTTTCCTTAACTTATGAGTCTTGTCTAAACCGTCCAGAGTGAGTCATATGCATTGTATGATGTGAGGTGTAAACTATATTTTTTCCGTTGCTAGTGTAGAATATACCCCTTGTGTAAGTCAAAATAAAATGATTAGTCTTGTGAGTCTAGGAGATGATATAGGCATTTGTTTTAACTAGTCATTGTGCTTCATTTCATACCAATACTAAAATTATCCTTAGTGAGTCTATTTGAGCATGTAGACTTTTTTCTTGGCATCCACATTACAAGTTGAATACTTGTTTTGTTCTAAATCAAATCTTGTTGAACATTTACCTCAAAAAGCACTTAAAGTGCAATAAGAGTAATGAATGAGATTGTGTAGTTATTGAGTGGAACCAATAGAAAAGGCAAAAGGTGCACTTGCATTATAAAAGAACCACTAGTAAAAAATATTCCCTCCGGTCCACAATAAGTGACCAGTTTTCTTTAGGCACGCCCATTAAGAAAATACTAAATTCTATATAAAAATACCTAGTATGACTAAACTACCCTTAATTAAATATTAATGTGAGGAGTAAGAAAACTTTTTACGGATATACATATAAGGGTAAAAGAGTAAAAATAAATTGAATTTTTTCTTGAATACATAAATGGACACTTATTTTGGACCAAAATGTAAAAGCAAATTGGTTACTTATTATGGACCGGAGGAAGTAGTACCAAAATATGGAGAGAGAAAAAAAAAGAGAAGAAAGATAAAAGTAAATACAAAAGAAAAAAATGCAAGAACAAAAAAATACACCTTTTATCTATCTTGACCCGGCCTAGTGAGTTATCTATGTATCTATGTGCTTAAAGAAAGAGGACCTGCTTGCGGCATGATTTCTGTGAAAGGTAATGATTAGGTTATGAAGATTAGGTGTGTAAACGTCAATTATATTGTATTAAAAGAGCATAGGAGGATTAGTCACTATTACTTATATATATCCTACTTGTTCCTTAGTTACATTACATCCCTTAAAGATCTACGTGATCTTAGACTTCATGAACTTAAATTAGTTAAGTCTTACGCTACGTGTAAGTCTATTGTACACTCTTGGGTGGCATGTGAAATTCTTTGCGAGAGTGAGCAAGTTGTTTTGATATATGTCCTTAAATTATATTTGGATTCAACTTACATTTACATTTGAAAATTATTGGTGAGAGCACATGATTTTCAACGGAATAGCAAGGTCCTTGAGTTGGCATAAGAAAGCGAGTTATGAAATGGAACATATGGAGTCAATTTCTAGCCCAGATATAGTGATCCTATCCTTTTTATAATTGCGAGATATTGTCCACTTTGACTCGATGGATCTAGATTTTGGTGGCTTAATTAGTCACTAAAGGCACCATATAAAGGTAAAGTTTCCTATTTCCTTATATAGTAAATGAATTTTTTGTTCATCTCCACCATCAAATGAGACTCATGTTTGTACTATACCTTATGTGGGATATCATAGGTCTCTACTCTTAAAGTAGGAGTAAATTATATATAGTCTACATGTTGACTTCTTTGTTTGTCTCCACCCGCAACTGGAATTCATTCTTGTAATATAGCTACTAATAAGGACATTGTTGGTCTCCACTCTTAAGTAAGAGGTATATTTGTAATCCATAGAAGTCCACATGGTGATATCCTTGTTTGTGTCTATGTTAAACTAGAACTGGTGTTTAATTAACTTGTTATTTATTACTAATGTGGAGCATCACTGGTCACAAGTACTCTTAACTGGGAGTTTCATTTGTAGTTCATATACACTAGCTTAAACAAGATTTGTAATCCACATAGCAACCACTATCAACTAATATTTGTAGTCTACATAGTTATTTTCTACTCCACACATAACATGGTGGGGTCCAACCTTTTTACACTTGGGTATTTTTTCTTTCCTATACAATATTTAAAATTTATTTACTATAATTGTCCAATTTTATATACTACCCGCCATAGGAGTCAAACGGGCCGGGCTGGCTCGGTTTCGGACCGGTAGTTAAAGGACCGGGCTAGGTTGGAATGGGAACCGGCCTGTGCCAGATAGAATTTTGATACCGGTTAACTAGACCGGTACGACCCGTTAAGGTCAAGTCATTTTGAAACCGGTTAACTGGACCAGACCGATTCAACGGCTAGTTTAAATTTTATTTTATTTTTAATAAAGTTGACAGTTGGCAACGGTCAGCTGCCATTTTGACCGTTGCCCAAGGACTAATTTGAGAATAACCCTTTTGGGTATTTTATTTCAAAAATAACACTTTTATTATTTACTAATTTAGCCCTTTGAAAAACTATAAATAGACTCCCCTCCCCCTCCCTATTCTTCATTTCTTTACTAATCTCTCAATTCTCAAACCCAAATTCTCAATTGTCATTCTCCCATTCTTCACCTAAATTGCAATCAACTATTTGGCTCTCATTTTTTTTGGAATTAGATGGTATTATTTGAAGTTTAGATTTTGAACAATTGACGTTTCTTCGTGGTAACATCGGGGTTGCGAAATTCAATTTCAAGACTTCAAAAATTATCAAGTGTTCAATTTATTACGGAATTCGGTGCACTCGTTCTAACTCTTTGTCTTATTTAATATTTTATTTGCATATTTAATTTTTATTTGTAGTTAAATTTTTACAATATGTTTAATGTTGCAAAACGAGTTTGTAATAAGATTGCTAATTGAGGTAATCGAGAAAACAGAAAAAAAAGGTATTACTTCAACTTCTAGTAGTAATTTAAATGACTTTACACATGTTTCTGAAACATTACCTGATAATAATATAGATTGTGAACAATTACAGAAAGATTACGGTATAGAAGATAATGAATTAGAAAATGAAGATGAGACACCACTTACACCTAGTAGTATTGGAGTTGGTAGCAGGAGTGGTGGTCGTGGCAGTAGTAGTAGACCACTTGTGGCCTCGACTAGTAATCGGAGAAGGAGAAGTAAAGTTTGGAAATATTTTGACGAAATAGAGAATATTGATAGAGTTAGATGCAAAATTTATAAAGATGATTTTAAACATAAGACTGGAGGATGTTTTGGGGGGACTGGGATATTTAGTAGACATATGAGAATTACTCATCTTATAGAATGTGGCTCTGATTTGATGAAAATCAAGGAACTCTAAACCCTAGCACTGGAGGACTTATGAAATATGATAAAATGAAGGATCGTGAGGAGTTAGCAAAAATGATTGCTTTGGGTTGTCTCCCTTTTTCTTTTGCTTCTTCATCATATCTTATTATGTATATTCAAAGGATTTATAATCATTTATTTAAAGGTATCCCTAGAAGTACTTGTAGATCTGATATTTTTAGACTTCATAAACAATATCAGGCATACATACGTTATCTATTTGACCACCTTCCTTGTAGAATTTCTCTAACTTCTAATATTGGCCATCCTGTTAATGAAAATGATTATTTGACAATTACATGTCATTGGATAGATGATAATTATTGTATGCAAAAACATATTATCGCTTTTAAATATGATGAAGATCAAAGTCATACTGCTATTTTTATAAGTACTATTATTTGCGAAGTTGTTGCATTTTACAATCTTAATAAAAAAAGTATTGTGTATGTCTTTTGATAATGCTTCTAATAATAATGCCGCTATTTCAATATTAAGACTACATTTGCAATCACCACTTGAAGAAATTTTTCATGTTAGGTGTGCATGTCATGTTTATAATTTAATTATTAAAAGTGGTCTTGATTTATTTTCGACTGAGATTGCTCATGTTAGAAGAGCAGTTGGTGTTATTCAAGAAAATAATAGACAATCTAGAATTAGGGAATTTAAGACTAAGTGTACCGAACATAACTTTAACCCTAGATTCATGCCAGATGAAATTGTTAATTGATGAAATTATACATACTTATTTTTAAAATGTTGCTATAAATATAGATTGCCGATAACTGAAGTAGGTAATGCGCATTGTACTGATCTAAAGCATATATTAAAAACTAATACTTAGGAGGCCATTAATAATGTTGTTAAATTTTTACATAACTTTTATACAACTACTGTAGAGTTTTCTGGAGCATATTGCCCTACTGTTACTATGGCTTTAGTACATATAGCTGAAATTTCTTTTCTACTCTCTGATTTTAAGAAGAAAGAAAAATATAAGGATGTTGAAAAAATGCAAGCAAAATTCAAAAAATATTTCTTTCCAATTCCTCCTATTTACTTAATTGGTGATGTTTTAAATCCTTCTATTAAGATATTTAATTGTCACCAATTAATCAATGCTTTATATACTTATATAGAGATTAGACCAACTAAAATCTAGATATATATTGTTGTATGAACAAATTAAATGATTATTTATAATAATTATATAATTATTATGCAAATATAATTGATGATGCTTCCAATAATATAGGCAATATTAATTCCACTATTTATTGTACTACTTCTACTACATCTGCTACTATGGATGAAGATGAAGGCCTTGATGGTTTTAATATTTGGCTACATTTCCTTCCACTCAAACCAATAGCAGGAACATTGATAAACTTCAATTCTACTTTCAAAAGCAAACAGAGCCTCACACAAAGGAATTTTCACCGTTGGCATGGTGGCATGAGAATGAAAAGCAATTTTCTATTCTTTCCGCAATTGCTCGGGACGTGCTAAATGTGCCAATTTCAACTGTTGCATCAGAGAGTGCATTTAGTTAAGCAAGACAACAATTAGGAGATACCTGTCACTCATTGGGAAGCAATGCTTTGGAAGTTTTAGTATGTTTCTGTAACGACCCGACTTGTCGTTTTAAGAATTTACACTCCGTTCAGTGACTTAAGGTCTCGAGCAGCTTCGCAATATGTATTATGACTCGCGGGTGTGGTCGAGTTTGATTTACTGAAGATTCAGAATTAAATTAAAAGAATAATCCTTAATTTGAAGCTTAAATGGAAAGAGTTGACTGGAGAGTTGACTTTGAGCAAAGGACTCCGGAATGGAATTTTGATGATGTCAATAGTTCCGTATGGTGATTTTGGACTTAGGAGCGTGTTCGAAAAATTATTTGGAGGTCCGTAGTAGAATTAAGCTTGAAATGCCGGAAGTTGAATTTTTGGAAAGTTTGACCGGAGAGTTGACTTTTGAGCAAACGACCCCGAAATAGAATTTCGAGACTTAGGCTTATGTTCAGATTTGGATTTAGAAGTCCGTAGGACAATTCGACACATTTTGGCGAAAGTTGGAAAATATAAGATTTTAAAAAAATCCGACCGAAGGGTGAATTTTTGATAACGAGGTCGGATTTCGATTCTGGAAATGGGAATAGCTCCATTAAGTCAATTATGACTTTGTGAAAAATTTAAAGTCATTTCGGATTGATTTGATACGTTTTGGCGCAAAATATAGAAGTTGGAAGATTTGAAAACTTATAATTCGATTCGATGCGCGATTCGTAATTTTGGCGTTGTTTGACATGGTTTGAAGCCTCGACTAAGTTCGTATTGTATTTTGGGACGTGTTGGTATATTTGGTTGAGGTTTCGAGAGCCTCGGATTGATTTCGGAAGGTTAACGGATCAATTCAGACATGAAGATAAGCTGTTGGAATTTTCTGGGCAGCAATATGAACAGTGATTCGCAAAAGCATGAACAGTGATTCGCAGATGCGTGAACAGTACCGCGGTGCGTGAACAGTAACCGCAGGTATGAATCTGGGCAGAATGTTAAGGACCAAAAATTGGTTGAGACCCGTGTTTATGAAAAATATGAAAATGGGCTGAGATCCGTATTTTTTTTATGATTATGAAATGAGATGTCACATAGTGACTTTTTAATTGAAATAATTATATTCAAAATATTTATTTGGAAGGATTTTTCTTCAAAAAGAATTATATGAAAGAATTGTATTTGAAATATATTTATTTGAGAAAATTATATTTGAAAAGATTTATTGAAAGAATTATATTTGAAAAGTAATTATTTGAGAAAATTATATCTGAAGGAGAGTTATCTGGAGGAATTATATGTGAAAGACATTTATTTGAAGAGCTTGATTTAATTGGGTGTAATTGTATTTATTAATTGTTGAGTGATATTAATGATATTCTTATTGTTTGTTGTGCATATCACTGGTTGTTTTATCCAGCCCTTATTGTTATTGTTTCCTATTATTCTATATATTATACTGCACAGGTTATTAGACTAGTGAGTGTCTTGACTGTACCTCGTCTTTACTCCACTGAGGTTAGTCTTGATACTTACTGGGTACCGACCGTGGTGTACTCATACTACACTTCTGCACATTTTTGTGCAGAGTCAGGTATTGGAGATATCGGACTTGAGCAGAGTTAAAGCGGGATCGTAAGGATTCAAGGTAGAGCTGCTTAGTCGTCGTAGTCCCTTGGAGTCTTCTCACTTCATTGTACTGTTAATTTGTAATCAAACAGTATTGTATATTCGGTCCTCGTATCATTCCATGTATTCAGTTAGAGTTCGTGACTCAGTACCACCAGTCTTGGGAGGTTGTATATTCATATTTATTCCGCTGTTAGTTTTAGTTACTTATTCAATTAAAAAAAAATAGCTTCAAAATGTAATTTAAATCGGCTTACCTAGTCTTAGAGATTAGGTGCCATCACGATGCCTGTGGTGGGATTTTGGGTCGTGACAGTTTCAGAGATTGGATTAGATCGGAACGAATAAATCAAGGACGTGAAGATGTTGATAAACCAGAAGACGAGGAACTTGGAGATATATTAACACACGGTAACGCATCTGAATTTAACACTTCAGAAGATGGCCAAGAAATTATATTGATAATGAAGAACTTACTAAGGTAATGCAAAACCTTTGAAGTTCTTGATTTATATTTAATAATTCAAATTTGAATTTATTCGTTTTTCTTTAATTTAGTCGTTGTAAAATGTACTAATTTGCAAGTTTGAATTAAAAAAAGAACTTGCAAATTATAAGTTAATTTTTTTTTCATCTTCATTGTATTATCTTAAATTCTTAATGAAATATTCATATATAAGGCTTTTAAAGCCTTTGAAGTTTTTTTTCAAAATTCCAAATATAAGGCTTTTAAAGCCTTTGAAATTTATTCAAACACTCTTTTTATAAGATTATTTTTATGTTTTATATTTTTTACTTTATCTTAATATAAATTACGATAGTTATACAAAATACACAAAAAAAAAACGGCCAAGACCGGCCCCTTTGGTCCGGAACCGTTCCGATTCAAATTTTCACCGGCGAGGTACGGAACCGGTAAAATCGGTATTTTGAAACCGATAACCGGACCGGTACGGAGACCGGCCGGTCTCCTTTTCCATTAGCCAGACCCGACCCCTTGACACTCATACTACCCGCCCTAAATAAGTTTTCTTACAATTTATATACAATCCATTATTAGTGCCTTAAATTAGGGGATTCTTTGCTTGAAAAATAGCGTAACTAAAGGGAACGAAGTCCAAATTGTCCTTCAATCTAAATAAGACTCCTTCCAGTTGTGTGTTACCTATTTTAAGCCATAATTAGAACATAATAAATTTATTATTAATATTTAAAATTAAGCCGAAGCATGTTTTTACTAAATGAGAATAACTTAATTAAGTTTTGATTTGAAATGACATAGTAATATTTATAGATTAGCCTTTTGTAAGTAATTTTGTATTCTGCTTGGTTAGAATACTTAATTATTTAGTTTGTTCTTATTTTTAAAATAGACTATTACTGAAAAGGGATTTAGTAAACAATTTTGTATTCTGTTTGGTTATAATAGTTAATTATTCAGTTTGTTCTTATTTTTAAAATAGACTATTACTGAAAAGGGATTTAGTAAACAATTTTGTATTCTGTTTGGTTATAATAGTTAATTATTCAGTTTGTTCTTATTTTTAAAATAGACTATTACTGAAAAGGGATTTAGTAAACAATTTTGTATTCTGTTTGGTTATAATAGTTAATTATTCAGTTTGTTCTTATTTTTAAAATAGAATATTAAGGCAAAAAATATTTACTTGCTTCTAAATATTAAATCAAGAGAAAAGAATATGTAACACACTTTAAAATTATATAGTTAGTGTAATGTTTAATTAGGGTAGCCGTTTAAGGGAGAGTTGGATGTGAGATGATAATCATTAATAGTAGCTATTTAAATGGGGCTCACATAATCATTCTAATAGAAATATCTACATAGGAATGCGTGGAATGACAAATTTACGAGGGCCCCATTGATCATAATAGCCTTTAACCTTGCTTGACCTGTAAATTACAAATTCAATGGGACCTACTGTTGCAGCAAACTCACACGTGTCGCTGAGACATTAAGTGGTATGGCAAACTGCAAGATAATTTTGGGCCAGGCAGACATGTTGACCATGAGTTGTCTGGTTATCCCCACTTATAATATAGGTATAGATTACTCATGATATTATTGTGAGAAAGCACGGGAAAAAATATGTTATTGATATTAGATGAAGAATACAATACAAGAGATCCTTATTTATAGCTATACACTACATGAACATATTACTCATATTCCAATGTGGGACAAGACTACATTATATACATATATATAAACTAACAATTATCATTAATTATTTTTTAATATAAAAAATTCATTTGTTGGGTTATTATTTATATTATAATCGATATTGCTCATTGAGATAAGTGAGATTGATTTTTTGATAAGTAATTTCAAAATTTTGGATGCCTTTGGGCTTCTTTCTCGGCCAACCACCAAGAATTACATCATTAATCCATTACCTAACCTACACTCTCTATCCTCTTTGAGTCCTCATGCATGTCTTTCTGCCCTTACTTTGTTTGCCAATGCACCCAAACCATTCTGTCTTAGCACCTTGTGCCCCCCATTGCCCATATAGCGACTCCAGGTGCTACTAGCCCTTTGGTCGAGTTGTTCATTCCCTTCCCCATCTAGCATATAGATGCTTGTTTTCACAGCACCCTCTCCTACCCCCCTCCACCCCACCCCAAACATTATTCACCCTTTACCTAAACCTATACCACTTTGTTCTAGATTTACTTGCTCCCCCACTAACTTTAAAACAACAGTATCCGTGATTACCAATCCAAACAAAAAATTATCATTCATCAACTTAAGTATATTTGTTCTACTTCATTTCTGATCTCAAAAGAGATGCTAACTAAATGAAAAGAAGGGAAAGCACTAGGGGAGGAGGAAGGTGGGTAGTTTTGCTTGAAATGCCTTATTCCCCATTACATTCAATGGGAAATGTGAGAAAGAATAGTTTTGCTAAATTTTTATAACCATAGGACTAATAATGCTAAAAACTCAAGGGACTAAAAATGCAATTTGGATCTTTGGCACAACTTAAAAGGCTTCTCAATCACAGCCCATAAGAATACAATGAAAACAGATTGCATTGCCTTCAAGTTTAGATGTTAACAACTATTATTATAAACAAATAATAAAACTCATAATTACAAGAAGAGATCCAATTTAACTTGGCCATAAAGTGGAAAAGCTCTTGCACTAATCAACTTGACAAGGTGCTACAATCACGACGAGTATAGAGAGCATGCAAATGAAGACCTTATCGTATATTGACCATCTTCACCTTTCCATTCTGCATGATATAGCTATGCTCTTTATATCCTATGCCTAAAGGAATGTTCAAGGAAACTCTTGACGTACGTAAAGGTGTTACTACATGCAAATGAATATACATGATGCAATACTGATATGTAACAATTCTTTCAGAATTGATGCTTGTCAGTTGTCTATGTTAAGGAAGTAAATGGAAAAACAACCACAAGACCACAACCAACAACATCAAGGGGTTGTGCAGATGGCAGTTCAGATTAGAAAACCATAATCAATTTGGATGCTCAATGGGGGACTAGAAACAAGACTATGCTTCAGTTCTCCAATACTTGGTAGGTGGAACTAAGCAAGAGATTAGGTCGGATTAAATTTATTGCAAAAGAAGGAATATATATATATATATATATATAAGTGTATATTATTGGCTTTGTGTATTGAATCATTCAGTTAACTGACTATACCTCAATCCCAAACTAGTTAAATTCAATTAAATGAATCGTCTACTTCCATTCTCCTCTATTTATGCCTGTTCTATTTCACTACTAAATCATTTGTCTTGTAAGGCAAAAGTAGAGGTTCTCTAGATCTCACACTTATTTCACATGAACTTACAAAACTAGCTGGGTTGGTTTTTTTTTTTTTGAGATGGAAAAAAAAAAACGTATCCAGTGTAATCCAACAAGTGGTGTTTGGGAAGGGTACGCAGTGTGTATGCAAACCTTATCCTAACCTTGTGAAGGTAGAGAGGTTATTTCCAAATATTTCGAAAAACAATTACCATTTTTGACCGAACAAGCTACTTAATTGCTTAGCAATACTAGAAAACCCAGAGCGGACATGCATAAATGGAGATAATTGATTATGGAAATATGCAGGATACACGACTAAATCAGTAAAAGAATGTATTGCATATTGTTAACATAGAGGTAAAAGCTGAACAAAAATATATTTGCATATTTCATATAAATGAAGGCACAAATTTTGCCTTATCTGGTCTTATGACAACAAATCAAATGTCTCTACTTAATATTACAGACAACTTTAACTACAAAGAGGATGCTGCAGAACCTATACACTCAGAACAAGAATACATTACAGGAAATCTAAATGACTTCAGATGTATCAGCATGAAGACGAGAGTTCAAAGAAAGGAACTTACAGTAAATTTTATGTACAGAGATAGCAGAAGAAAAATACAACTATCATTCTTTCCAAGTATAAGGAGCACGTTCAACAACCAGGTAATCTTGCCTGATATCTTTGACTACCCGAATCTCATCATCAAGGTATACAGTCTCAAACCTACACAAGAAGTTATTCAAGCCATCACTGAACACGAACGAAACAAAGGTAATCTGAAATCAAGCAAGAGAGTGGAGGAAAAGAGAAAGAAAAATAGAAAAAGGAAAGAAACAAATGTTTGTGACAAAGAACAAAAACCAAATGCGTGTGGCAGAACTTTGAAAGGCACTTCAATTCCGAAAAAACACTATACTTAAATTTCAATCAGATATATGGGAAACTCCTAATATACCAAACATCACTTAATGGAATATAAAATGTAGTTGATCAAGACAATAAACGAGCAAAGAGAAACACTTACCACCCTTGTCCAAAAGGTGGCAGAGGAAACTCCCAATTTTTTCCACGCAGAACTGCACTTGTGAATCTACATCATAGCAACAACTGTCAATAGACCATGAAATAGTTCCAAACTACAAGAAAACTTCCAAGACTGGTAAAATGTTCTCTTCATCCCATTACCATTGTTCTCTGCTGTTTCAAGAAATTTGTCAATAATCTGATCTCTAGTACTATAGCAGTTTGTATATGACACTCCTAACTTCTAAAGTCAATTACACAGAGAACCAATTCGCAAAAAACTACTAATACGCCTTAACCCAAAACTAGTAGGGGTCGGCATATGAATCAGCACTATCGATTCTGCTCCATTTGAACACGTCGCTTTCGAATACGTGCTTCTTTACACACCCCAGAAAATTACCTGTTACCGTTAGCATAAAATTCAGTTTATCCTATGTTAAATTCAGGGGTGTCGCCATTAGCGGAGCTAGGATTTAACTACATGGATTCAAAATATAAAGAATAAACACACGAAAAAGCCAAAGGGATTCAACACACACATTAAAAAATACCTACACAATATAATTTTCTGGCGAAGTCGTGTCAATTAACTTCGCTTGGGCAAGGGTAGTACGAAACCCTGCATCGTAGCTACCTTTTGGTGAAGAGGGTTCAATTGGGTCCCTTTCGCCTAAAAATTACACCAGTATAGATTTTGGATTTCATATTTTTTTTCTCCTCTACTGGTCTAGAACTCAAGGTACTGAGACTGGTTTCCTTTGCTAACCACCGGAAAACATGTATATATGGTATTTGTTCATGAAAAATTTATTGAAATCCTTCGAATGGATTTTAGAAAGACATTTGTAATCTTGCAAAAACATAAATTTGTTCTAGTATTTTCAACAAATCCTTACATTTTCCCCCCAAAATCTACTTATGAAGTAGTCTTCTGATGCACTTTCCAAATACTCTATTCGTTCCAATTTATGTGACATAGTTTGACTTGGTACGGAATTTAAGGAAGAAAGAAATACTTCTGAAACTTATGATCTTAAACATGCCATAACATAAGTGTAGTATAAGTAATATTCAAGAGTGTGCCTAGTGGCCAATGAAGTGGGTTGAGAACCACAAAGTTTCAAGTTCAAATCTCAACCGAAGCAAAAGCACTAGGTGGTTTTTTTCTATTTGTTCCAAGCCTTGGTGGACAAAGCTATCCACTACTTGTGTTGGTGGGAGGTTCCGGTGAAATTAGCCACGGTAAGGTCAAGCTGGCAGGGACACCACGGTATGCTTACAAGATTTTTAAAATTTGTCATCTTAAATATTGACATAACATTTACGTTGCTATAAAATTTTTCATTATGGGTAAGATGAAAATTTTAAAATTAAATGTTTCAAAACCTATAAAGGTGTCGTTCTTTTTTAAAAAGTAACAAAGAATAAATTGGAATGGAGGGAAACAAGATGATAGAGAAATAGTCACACCTGAAATTCACACGTTGAGAAGAAGCAACATCAATAGTGGACCGAACAAAGAAGACTCCATCAGGGGGGAAAGTAATAACATTATTAAGAGTCCCTTTTTCAACATCAATAACTTGGAGAACATCACCAGCTTTAGTACCAAAAAAGGGAGCAGCAGTTTTAATAATATAAAGTTGCTCTTTCTCCGTAGTCCAAAGCAAACGCCAGGTGGCCGAAAGGGAAGCGTCAGTGGTGACAGTGTCACGTCCGATATCGGCTAAATCGTCAATTGCGCTGATTATTTCAGAGAGTTTTTGCGGGTCAGATTGAGTCTTGAGGCCACGTTCTTGGTCAGAGATAAGGCGAAGGAGATTATCCTTGGCGGAGAGGGATTGAGATGTGAGGGAGGAACAATGGATTTTGTAAGATTTGGGATTAGAAGGGAAGTGCATAAAGGAATTAGGAGTGGCGGGAAGGAAGAAGCAGGTTGCCATTTTTGCAGTTGAGGGAGTATAACTGATGAGGTGTACGGGGAAGAAACAAGTGGCACTTGTGAATTTGTGTGTGTTACTGTGTGTGTGGAGGTGTGTGAACTTGAGATTTTGTTTTTTTAGAGGGAAATGCTGAAGAAGTTACATGTTGAATAATGAACATACAAATTCAACTAGTTTCAAATTTGGTGAGCTACTTTTCTTTTTAGTTTGTTTTAAAATAAATGAGATATTTTTAAATTTGGAAATAATTTAATTTTTAAAATTTTTATTTTACTCATTTTACCCTTAATGAAAAGTTTTTATAATTACACAAATGTCACGGCCTCATAAAACTTTTAAACCTTAAGTTTTTAAGACTACAAGTTTCAAATTTTTTTTTTTTTAAAATCCGTATTGAGTCAAACTAACTCGTCTAAATTGAAATAGATGGAATATTATTACTCTTTTTCTTCTTTGGTTTTTGTTTTGGCATTTCTTTAAAAAGGTCCTTACTAGTTGAAAATATTTAATTATACTTAAATGATATAAAATATATGTTCCTCTATCATTATAATACTCTCTCCGTTCAAATTTATATGAACTTATTTCCTTTTTGGTCCGTTCCAAAAAGAATGACCCCTTTCTAAATTTGAAAACAATTCAGCTTAACCTTCAAATTATACCCTTAATGAAAAACTTTTATAACCAGACAAATATTCTGGACCCCTTTTTGACTTGTTTAGGACTGCAAATTCCAAAAGTCTTCATTTTTTAAAACTCTGTGCCTAGTCAAACAAGTTCACATAAATTAAAAACGGAAGGAGTATATAATATAAGTAATTTGTTATATCAGAATGATCTGTCTCAGTTTATAGTTATTAGTTACTTACTAATTTACTTGCTATTGACATACACATTAATACGATTACCTTCTAAGTGATAGATATTTCTTGTGCAGGTATTCGCAAACAATAATATTTACAAAAGATTTGGCTTTCTTAAAAACTCTTATCACTAATTCTGTCAAAACAGGTTCCCATTTTGATCTAATACACTAGGAAAGTACGTTGAATGTTAGAATGCAATATGAAAAATTGAATCAAATATCAAAAATTATATTTAAAAAAAAGGGTAGAAATAGATCAAAATTTGAAGAAACGCCAAAAATTGTACCTCCAAATATTCATGTTAATTTGTTTTTTCAATTTCTGTTTATTTGATAGAGATTAAGGTTGTGTTTGGTATGAAGAAAAATATTTTCCGGAAAATATGTTTCAATTTTCCCATGTTTGGTTAGCTTAAATGTTTTGGAAAATATTTTCCTCATAAACTCATTTTCCTGTTTTCCCTATCAAAAGAAGGGAAAATATTTTTCAAAACTTTTTTTCAACTTTCCCCATCCTATTACTCATCCCTACCAACCCACCCTCACACCCTCCACCCACTACCCCCACCCCTAACC
>AWOL01S0007797.1:0-43039 GCA_000715115.1 Nicotiana otophora
ATAACATAACCTACTTATCAATTTCAACACTCTGGTCTCACTCCAAAAGGACATGTTATAACATTCCCAATTTGTCGACTTTCGACGAAACATTATTTGTTTTCAATTCCTTTAGCTTCTGAAACTTCCAACCATCTTTGTACTTGTTGTTCATGATCTTCAATATTTGTAACCTCCGAGGTAATATGATTAACTTACTTTGCAAACTTTTCAAATATGATTTCATTTTTGAGCTTACATCAATTGACTTATGACGACTCGTACGTACGAAAACATGGGTTGTAACATCATTCCCCCCTTTGGAACATTCGTCCTCGAATGTTGACTGGTGCACTTATCAGTCTCATAACCTATTGCTCTCATAAATACTTTATTGCTGGCCTTTCCATCTAGGCAANCTCCAAAAGTACATGTTATAACATTCCCAATTTGTCGACTTTCGACGAAACATTATTTGTTTTCAATTCCTTTAGCTTCTGAAACTTCCAACCATCTTTGTACTTGTTTTTCATGATCTTCAATATTTGTAACCTCCGAGGTAATATGATTAACTTACTTTGCAAACTTTTCAAATATGATTTCATTTTTGAGCTTACATCAATTGACTTATGACGACTCGTACGTATGAAAACATGGGTTGTAACAATGCTATTAAATGTACGAAAATATAATCAAAGCTTTTAACATGACTACGAGCTTATAGATTCAAATGGAACTCTTAAAAATGCTTAATAAGATCTCAGACTATCAGTCGTACTTAATTTTGAAATTGATGACAAAACCACTTCTTTATAAGAGTGTTAATATCATTATGAAATACGCAAACTATTATATCCAAGTAGTAACAATAAGAAGTTTCTCTTAGGGTTCACAGACCAGATTCAGTTCAGATTAAAAAGGAAAGAGATATTTGAGTGCAGTTTGAAGACAGTGCATAGATGCATGAAATCATGAGGGATAAACAGACATACATGTAGAACTTTCATTCAACTACACAGATAAATATTTCCACTAAGGTTATAATCTTACAAAACATGATCAGTTTTAACCATTATAAAATCAGGTAAACAATGTCATTGGAGGGTTAAAGACATGGGAGATATTATACTAACAGGCTTAACTCAGTTGTACAGACTAAAGATTAACATCTAAGCATGATGCAATCCTACCCAACTTGAAAAATAGTTAACATTCAACTACAACAGACATGACTATAGCCCAGTTCATGCGAGATGACTTGATCTTAACAGAATACATATAAGGATAGTTACTGATGTTAATAAAAGTTGACCTTTTCATCTTAATGAGGCGGTTCCATACAAAGAGACTTAGAGATGTGATTAGCAGTTAAATACAGATATAAGACTCCCATAGTAATGGCTCAAAGGCTGCTTAAGGGTCAACAAACACTTATATAAAGGAAGAAAGCATTTTGAACACTTAGACTTCACATTCTTCCACTAAGTGATGAAGGATTAACCCATGAGCTTTCATGTCTGTTCTAGTTAGAATTATCAAACAAACAACCTCAACTACAGAACAACAGAATACAAGAAATACTGTGGTAGGGATAAAGATCACAGCAGAACATTAAAGAAAATCTGAAGTCTAGGCAAACATGAGAAGTCATTGAGGCATATTAAGGAACTTAATCATGCAAACTATTTGATTAAGAATCGAAGTCATCAAGGTCACATAATAAACTCAATCAATACTGATTAGAGATACATGAAAACATAACAGCTAAGTACAAATCAAGAACATGTCATTATGAACCAGAATAGAAAATTATAGACTAACAACAAACATAATAAACGAAAAGATTTAATAGAAAGAAAGCAACATGTTCATGATATTCGAATAAAACAGTCAAAATAGAAAGGGCAGAGGTGCACTGACCTCCTTTCGTGCAACAGACCAAACAAGATTTTAACTTAGCCGTATAAAAACCAAAGCTTCCAGTTTTTGAGCAGTTAAAGAACTCAAAAACAAAAAGAAATAGACATTAATCAGAAAGAAACCTAGGCTTCTAGATCTTATTGATTTTGATATTCATATGAGATTTTAGGCTCATGTTAGGTCCGGTAAGTCTGGTTGGTGAGAGCATTTAAGGCTCTATTTGTAGTGCCATTCAATGGCTTAGGGTTTCAGCAGATTTAAACTTGGTAGTGGAGAGTGACGACTACCAGATGATGCAAGAAATATCGAGTGAAAATCAAAGAAACAGAGGTGAAATCAGTAAGGGTTTTACCTGAGGGGAGAGAGGTTGACCATTGAAGGCAAGAAATCAGCGGACAAAGCTCGGAGACCCAGAGGTCACTTTGTTTGACCTCTGGGTATAGAATATTCATCATGAAACTCTGAAGAAGGTCCATGCATGCTTCGATTTAACATAACACAAGAGAGATCTGAAGATTTGACATTTCACCTTTGAGTCTTAGGGTTCGCATTTAGGGATTTCAAATTTGATCGGTAAAAATAGAAAGAGTTCAGCGGGGATCGTGGGTATGAGAGACAGAAGGTATGATTTTCGGGCTGATTTGAGACCTTGCACGAATTTGTGCAAGGTTTTTTGATGATTCACGTCTGTGAGTTGAGAGAGATTAGAGAGAGGGCGGCTGGGCAGCGGGGAAATGATTTAGGGTTTGAGGGGTAGGGCTGAGCCGTCTCTAAGGTTAAGAAGAGTGAGAGAGATCTGGCCATTGGATCATTTGATCAACGAAACTAATAATTTAAGATTTAACAATTTAAAATATCGAAATATGTGGGCCGTTAGATCTCCTAGTTTTGACGGTTGAGATTAAACCCTAAGAGATTAAAGAATAAAAGAAAAAGAGAGATTAAATACGGACCGTCGATGAAATAGATCAACGGTCCAGATCTGTCGTGTTTCCTCTATGAGTGAGGGAGACTGGTGACATGGCGTGCCCTGATTGGTTGGAATGGAGTGGCAAGGATTACCAACTTTGAATGAAGGGGTTTTTTGGACTGGGTCGTGTCCGGATTTGGCTTGGTATTGCGCTGGGATTAATTTAAAAGATAGCCATTGCGTGTTTAATTAAAGAATTACAATTATAGCCTCTTAGTCTTTTAACCTTTTGGAACTAATTTAACTAAACTTAATTATTTTCAATAAAATATAGTAAAATTATAAATATTAAATATACCACTAATTATTGTAATATTTATTTATAAAATACTTTATTTTCTAAATTATAAAACTAATTTTGAATTATCTACATATTAATCTAAATAATCAAAATTTTAAGAAGTAATTTGTTAAATTAATTATAAAACCTGTATGGTGTATTTTAAAAATTATTTTAATAATATTAAAATAGCAAGTATATTTTTAATTCCGTAATGCTAATACTAGGTTATTGATTTCAAAACTAATACTTAATTAACTTTTAAAAATAGATATTTATTGATAGAAAATACTTTCAAAACGTTCATTGTAAATTATTAAGTACAAGTAAATCAATTTAAAAAGGGGGGGGGGGGTCAAAATTGGCCGTCAACATCTGTTATGCCTGCATCCAAAGAAAAATCATGAGTTTTTGGGGAAGGTTGGTTCATGCCTTTGATTCCTCATTTCGCCTTTGCTTCTTGTCTTGATGCCTTGTTTGAGTCACCATGGGTAAACATCTGGCTACTACTGAAATAAAATTTTCGAAAATATGCATTTGCGATAAATTATTTGTAAGAAATGCAGTTGTTCAAAATATATGATGATGCATAAAACAAACAATTTTGTTGAATTATAGACTGTGACACACCTTGAGACATTACGACCTTCTTAACTCGGAATTTTGAGGATCCCCTCAAAATTCTGCCCAGTTTAAATGCATACTCCCGGCAATACAATTCTTGGTGATCCTTGACGTAATGAGATTGATGAAAACTCGAAGCTTGCCCCACATCCTGACCGTAGAGGGGAATGGAGATTTTATTATGATATGACCAAACCCACAGAGTTGCCTACGTATCCCCTCTAAAATGGGAATTGGGTCAAGCGTAGTGCAAATATAATCTCAAATATAATATCTCTTGACGGCGTCCAAATTGATAGGTTTTGGCTAGTTTCTTATACAACCTTTGTATCCATTGCGCATCACTGAGCTCGGACTCCTGCATGATTCTTAGGGAAGGAATCTCTACCTCGACGGGTATAACAGCTTCAGTACCGTAGATCAGTAGATAGGGGGTTGCCCTAGTTGATGTGTGGACTGCTGTGCGGTATCCGATCAAAGCAAATGGTAGCTTCTCATTCCATTTCTTGTAGTTATCCACCATCTTCCTTAATATCTTCTTGATGTTCTTGTTGGCGGCTTCTACGACTCCTTTCATTTGTGGCCTATATGCTGTAGAATTTCGGTGCTTGATTTTGAATGTTTCACACATGTCTTTCATCAAATCACTGTTGAGATTGGCAGCATTATCGGTAATGATTGACTCAGGCACTACGGATCGAAAATAATACGATCCCGAACAAAATCTGCTACGACTTTCTTAGTCACAGCTTTATAGGAAGCGGTTTCGACCCATTTTATGAAATAATCTATGGTTAGCAAGATGAATATGTGTCCGCTAGAAGTGGCAGGTTCAATTGGTCCGATGACATACATGCCCCAAGCAGAGAAAGGCCAGGGTGAACTCGTTGCATTGAGTTTGTTGGGTGGTTATCATATCAGCATGTACGCGGCATTGGTGGCACTTTTGTACATACTTGATGTAGTCTGTCTCCATAGTCATCCAAAAATACCCTTTCCTTAATATCTTCTTGGCTAGAACGAACCCGTTCATATGAGGTCCGCAGGTTTCGGTGTGTATTTCTTCAAGCAACCGAGATGCCTCCTTGGCATCGATACACCGCAACAATCCCAAGTCGGGAGTCATTCTATAAAGGATTCCTCCACTTTGAAAGAAGTGGTTGGCTAATCTTCGAAGCGTGCCCTTCTAAGTGTGTGTAGCATTTTTTGGTTATTCTCCTTTCTCCAAATACTCCTTGATATCGTGAAACCATGGATTTCCATCAAACTCTTCTTCAACATGAGCACAATAAGCTAGCTGCTTACGAATCTCTATCGGGATAGGATCAATAAAATTCTTGTCTGGATGTTGTATCATGGAAGGCAAGGTAGCCAGCGCATCTGCGAACTTGTTCTGAATCCTCGGAATATGTTTGAATTCTATCTTCGTGAACCTCTTGATCAGATCTTGCACATAGTGCAGGTATGACAATATTTTAGTGTTCTTGGTAGCCCATTCTCCGAGTATTTGATGTACTAGCAGATCTGAATCTCCGATTACCAGCAACTCCTGAATATTCATGTCGATGGCCAATCTGAGTCCTAAGATGCAAGCCTTATATTCTACCATATTGTTGGTGCATGGGAACCTGAGCTTGACTGTCACGTCCCAAACTCAGGCGGTTTGGACAGGTACTCCTTGATTTTATCAAAAGCCCTTTGACACTCTTCGGTCCAGCTTGTCGCAACATCGTTTCTTAGCATTTTGAAGATTGGCTCACATATTACCGTTGACTGTGCTATGAAGAAGCTGATATGATTGAGGCAGCCTAGAAATCTCATTATATCTTTCTTGCCCTTCACCGGCGGTAAGTCTTGAATAGCTTTGATTTTTGATGGGTCTAACTCAATGCCACGGCGACTGATGATGAAACCCAGCAATTTTCCAGTAGGGACTTCGAAAGCACATTTTGCAGGTTTTAACTTTAGATTGTACTTTCAAAGTTGGTCGAAAAACTACCTCAGGTCTGCTATGTGATCCGAACTCCTCTTAGATTTGATGATGATATCATCCACGTGCACCTCTATTTCTTTGTGTATCATATCATTGAAAATAGTAGTCATGGTCCTCATGTAGCCTCGGCGTTCTTCAAACCAAACAATATCATTTTGTAACAATATATTCCCCATGGGGTGATGAAGGCTATTTTTTCGGCGTCCTGTTCGTCCATACAAATCTGGTGATATCCTGCAAAGCAATCCACAAAGGATTGGAGTTCATGCTTGGCACAGTTGTCGGTCAGTATGTGTATGTTGTGAAACGGGTAATCATCCTTAGGGCTTGCTCTGTTAAGATCTCGATAGTCAACGCACACCCTAACTTTGCCATCCTTCTTCGGAACCGGTACAATGTTAGCTAACCAAGTTGGATACTCGACCACCCGAAGGACCTTGGCTTTAATCTGCTTGGTAACCTCTTCTTTTATCTTTAAACTCATATCTTGCTTGAATTTGCTGAGCTTTTGTTTTACTGGCAGACATATAGGGTTGGTAGGTAGCTTGTACGCCACTATAGATGTGCGTAACCCCGTCATGTCGTCATAGGACCATGCAAAAATATCCTCATTTTCCTTTAGAAATCTGATGTACTCTTCCTTCTCTGATGGCAATAGATGCATGCTAATGCGAGTTTCTTTGACTGTTTCAGAATCCCCTAAGTTGACTGCCTCAGTTTTTTCCAAATTGGACTTTGGTTTGTTCTCAAAATTTTCTATTTCTTTGACAATTTCCTCAGGTATTATATCATCTTCCAAATATTACGAATCACTTTCCTTATGTTGCGTTGTCTCATTACATGTCACAGTCGTAGGTTCATCAGGATATGTAATAATTATGCTAAAAATGAATGTAGAAAGATAATAATATAAATAAACGAAAAGCAATAATGCATTAATAAAACTTAAGACTGTCAACAGGTACCACTCGATGTCTCGAGTAATTATTTCAAAACAAAACATTGAAAATGTCTTAAATTCCAAAAACAATTTTAAAAGTAAAACATGCTAGTTTTGACAAAGCTTCCCAGGTGTTCGGCGATCCCGGTATGGTGCAACAGTCCAGTTCCTGAGAACAACCTCCTTCTCCTACTGTCTGAATGGTGAGGTCTTCCTCCTCCTCCAAAATTGCACTGCAGCCTATATTTTCCTCGTCTAGAAACAACTTCCTTATACCGGCCAAAACCTCATCTTCCTCGAATCCCCAAGTCACATCGGTCTAGCGGAATGTCTGATGCAGCAGTGGTATGTGTTGTTCCAATGGATAGTAATAGTCATGCCATGGCGGTGTCCAATCATTATATTCTTGCACGGTGTATTCATACCCGAGACCAAAGGTTGTGCCATGATATTGTGGTCGTATTGGTTCTGTGATCCCTTGAAGTTTTGGACCAAGACATTTGCCTGGTACATACCCCAACCACATCAGTATACTCTCAATCTTGTTGCTCCACCATCGCCCCTTCTCAATTGCATTTATCCGCTCAATGCTGTGGTACGTTTCTCTAATATCCTCCTATTCTCGATAGCTGGCACAGTCTGGTTGGAGAAGATGGCTTACTTCCATCTCCATGAATAATCATCTCTTGATGCAGAGTAGAAGAGAATGCCCCAACTATGTGTATCCATGGTTGTCTAAGTAACAAGTTATAGGTGGCAGATATATCTAGCACCTGGAATTCAACGTTGAACCAAGTCGGGCCCATCTGCAGATCAAGGTTGATTTCTCCGATAGTGGCTCTCTAAGACCCATCAAATGCTTTCACGTTCATACTTCCCATATGTATCTCATGCAGGCATATACTCAGTTTTTTCAAGGTAGTCAGCGGGCATATGTTCAGACTAGAACCCCCTTCTATGATAACCCTGGCAATGAACTTGTCTTCATTTTACACAGTGATGTGAAATTCTTTGTTGTTACTCAACCCTTCCGGCGGTAGCTTGTCTTCGTGGAAAGTAATCTTGTGACTCTCTAGTATTTGCCCCACCATATTCTCCATTTCCCCACTAATGATACCGATAGGTACATAAGCTTCACTTAACACCTTCATCAAGGCGTTCTTGTGCGCATCTGAGTTTTGCAGCAGTGATAAGATAGATATTTGGGCGGGAGTCTTGTTTAAATGATCAACAACAGAGTATTCCCTCGCCTGTACCTTCCTCCAAATATCATCAGCGCCTATCTCCATAACAGGTTGTTTCAGTGGTCTCTTTACTCGTTCCTCCAAGATTTTCAGGTGTGTAAACTCTGCCGGTTCTGGTCATTCCCTGTGCAACACCTGCCTCTTCCATCTTGACTTTTCCCTTTCTCCTTGCCTCTGCCACATAATCCCATGGGACAACATCAGACTTATAAGGCGGTGCTGGAGCTACCTCGACCTCGAATGTTGCCTGGGTTTGCACCACAATCGGCAAGAGGGTGACAATAGATATTTTGGGAGCATCCCCTCTCGAATAAGTCCGATAGATCCTTCCTGATACCATTCTTCATTAGTTTCTATCACATTCACTCCCTCACCCCTGTGATTAGGAAGAGGGTTATTGCGGACATTCGGCGCAGACTCCTTTGCCCGTATAACTTTGGTGTCAATCAACGTTTGGATCTTGTCTTTCAACATGCGGCATTCCTCGATAGTATGACCCTTTATGCATGAATGGTAGGCACAAGTCATGTTGGGGTTAACCCACTGGGAAGGATTTTCAATAGCAACAATAGGAATGAGAGTGATATAACTAGCGGCTTTCAGTCTCTCATATAGTTGGGCTCTGGGTTCAGCGATAGGGGTGTATTGTTTGGGAGTTCTGCCATCAAAGTGTGGCCATGGAATTGGGTAGTTTGTTACGGGTGGGAGGAGGTGAATAGTAATATGCCGGTTGGGTATTATAGGTATGGTAAGCAATGACCGGGTATTGGTATTTTGGAGGTGAGGATTGATATGTGGGTGGAAGTGTTTGATAGGTAAGGGGACACTTAGGGCCCTGGGCTACCATCACGACACCTACTCCCTTCTTTTTCGAGATACCTCCTAACTGTACAACTTTGTTGGTGGCTTGCAATGCCTCAAAGTTGGTCACCATACCGCTCTTAATTGCTTCTTCTATCCTTTTTCCCAACTTGATGACGTCGGAGAACTTGTGATTCTCTATAACCATCAATCTTTCATAATACTGTGGATCTTGAGCTCTGACAAAGAACTTATTCATTTGTTCTTATTCTAGTGGCGGCCTCAGATCTCCAGCGAGTAACATAATCACAGAAGGTTTCTATTGGCTTCTTCTTGAGCACTGCTAAGAATAACTGCTTTTAGCGATGGACAAATTTTGTAGCTAAACAGAAAAATCCATCACTAATATCATTTAGCGACGAATTAGCAACAAATTATCAAAAAATTCTGCTAGCTACGGGCGATTTAGACACAGATTAGTGACGACTTTCGTAGCTAATTCCAATTTTTTTAGTTGTGGAGGTTCTGGATATAAAACACGTCTGGCGCGTTCTCTGTGTTGAACCTGAATCTATCCATGAAGTTGGATGCCATGCTCACCCAATTTACCCACTTCTTCGAGTTTTGGCTAATAAACCAAGATAATGCATCACCTGTAAGGCTTAACATGAACAGTTTTATGCAGATTTGCTCATTCTTGACCACTCCTACAAGCTTGTCATAATAGGTTCTTAAATGCACCTTAGGATCACCGGTGCCATCAAACATCTCAAACTTAGGAGGTTTGTGACCTTCCGACAGTTCCACATCTGGCTGGATACACAAGTCTTCGTAGTTCAAACCTTCAACGCCCTTCCCGCCTTCAACTCTATGGACTCTTCCTGTCAGTTTCTTTAGCTTCTCAGCCATATTTTGGATTAGCAGGTCCTTCTCGGTTTGTTCGGGTATGTATAGGGTTTGCTGTAGTGTGTGTGGTAAGGTCTCCACGTATATTGGGTTGCCTTGGTGTGCTCCTATGACTTGGGTGTATGGGTGATCATTGATTGAGGTTTGAGGGGTATCGAGGGTAAGTTGTGGTGCATTTTGAGGGGTATGATAAGTGGTGCTTTGCGGATGCTGGGTTGGGTGATGGTGGTATTGTTGAGAGGTTTGTATTGGTGGGGGTTTAAGGTTTTGAGGGGATGCGGGGTTGTGATACTGGTAAGTTGCAAGAGGATTTTGTGGAGCTATGGTCGGCGAATTTTGGACTTGTGTGCTCTGGGGTGGTGTTTGATTCTGAGTGGTTGTGTTCTAATGGTTGACGTCAGGAAATTTAGAGTAAGGCAGAGGTTTGCGAGATTTCAAACCTGCTCAACCTCACCTTGTAGCTCCAAGATCTTCTGTTCCAATCATAGGACCAACTCATTATGTCCTGGCATACTTCTTCCATATGAGGTTTCATGCCATGGTAGCATTGTCCTTTCGATTACTATTTAGATCATTCATCTTCCCTTTACCTTTGCCTTTGCTTTTTGGGTCGCTAGGTGGAGGAGGAGGTGGAGGACCTCTGGATCTGGTGAGGTATGCTGATGATGCCAGAATGCACAAATCAATCTTTGGGAATGAGAATAATCAAAATAAAGAAAAACAAAAGGTACCCAAGTCAGTAAGACAAAATAAAAGAGTTTTTGCAAACTTAAGCAAGTATCACGTAAGGTCATGCAATAATTCGCGTCCTAATTTGGGGACCTCATTGTGCTCGAGGTAGGCCTAAGCGATATATAGACTTGGAGAAAATTCATGTCGACGTTGCCTCATTCCATTAATGTGATAATAAATCAAAGCAATCTTTACTAAATCAAAATAATAATATGAAGTCACTAATGGCACGAAGCCTTATTATATCAAAATCTAACGAAATGTTATCTAGAAAGCAATAAAGAACATTATCTCCTATTCTATTTGTTCCCATAATGACCCTCTCCATGCTTGGATCTTTTGACTTCATCGATCACACTTCCCAGGTCGCACATGTCGAGTAGTAAGTAAGCCATTCCCACCAGCTTCCCTCCTTCATCATAGTCCATGCCCTTACAATCCCGAAGCCTCTTCCTCATCTTCCCCTCTAGTTCCATCAATCATTGTTTTGGGTGCTCCAACCTCTCTGTCGACTTATTTGAAATTTCATTCCATTCTTTGATTGCTTCCATATCCACATTATGATGTTCCAAATGCTTAGCTTCACATTCAAACACTCTTTTGTGTAGCCTTTTGTACTTTACATGTGCCTTAACCACCTCATCTATGATTCTATCTTTCAGATTGACCCCCGGCTTGACCTCCCCGGTTATGTCGTCTTCTAACCATACGAGATAGTAGTACATATGACCTGCGTGATACATGTATGGTTCAATAGTCTCTCCATCCACGATGATATTTTGATTCCACATGTACTGGGCTTCAAACTTGAATGGGATAACATCTCCATTGAAATCTACTTTATACCAAACCATATTGGAAATTCGAGGTATGACTTGCTTCCTCCCAGCTTGCCTCATTACTTTTATAAGAGCGTAAGGATAGATGCCTCACAACTCGATCAGTACCAAGCGAGTGGTTCCTTTGGACCTAATGATGAACTCACTACTGGGGAACCACTCGAACATCCAATGCACTTGCTCGTCTGTCAGATTACTGAAGAAATGCACCTATCCTACATCATTCCAAGGCATTGCAAACCTGTCTAGAGCAAATATCATCTTCTTTGGATGATGAATGGCTATGTAGTCATTCAGTGGCCTACACAAGAGCTCATAGTGGTAGTTTCCTCTCTGAAAGTGTTGTAGCAGCCAAACTTGTAGTAGAAGATTACAACCCTCAAAATGTCCAAACCCATTGTTACACCGATCCAGGGCACGGTACATCTCGGCTAAGATTATAGGGATAAGGGTGTATTTCTTACCCTCGATACCCTCCATCACAGTCCTGGTGACCATGGGTAAGCGAGTGTGAATTCTCCCTCATTGCATCGGAAAGATCAACAAACCCAAGAAACATACTATGAAGACATAGACCCGGCGGTGTACCCATCCCAAAGAGGTAATGGCTAGCTCCTCGTGATGTAGACGATATTATTTGTTGTGCCAATATCGCTCATAGAGAAATCCAAAGGGGATGTAGGATTTATTCAGGCAAGCTAGTTTGTCATTCTTCTTGAACCCTAGCATTTTCAGAAAACCGCGTGTTGCAATTTGTTGGCACTAGTAGACCGGGACTATCCCATGGTAACTTGGCAAAGCCTCTTACTTCTTCTAGAAGAGGAGTCATTTCTATATTGCCAAACTTGAAAACAACTCTCTTTTCATCCCAAAACATGGTGGCTGCCTCAATTAATTCCCTGTTGGGTCGAATGTTACCCAGTACTCTCCTCACGTGATTTTTGTCTCATGGTGCAAGGTCATTCCACCAGTCAATTAGCAAAGGCGGGATATTCTGGACCATACCAAACCTGGGGATTCTATGCTTCATTTTTCTGCAAACAAATAATGTTAGCCCTTCCCCCCTCCAAATTTGACTATTTACGCAATAATGGTCAACATGTTGGCACGTATTTCTCCAAGTAATGCACATAATATGATGGTGTCGTTTGGGATTATGGAAATCCCTTTGAACTTTGGACAAGTTTTGTCTAAGCGGATCGATGTGTCAATGACATTTCTACCCATACTAGGTTTAGCATGATGCATGTATATTTCGAATCAGAATGTGGTTTCTAGAAAGGTCTAGACTGGTACTCTCAAGTGGACTACTTGAGAGGGAAAGGCATGAGACCGTCGACTGCACCGCTGATCAACTAGTCTATCGCGAATAAGCCTTTCCGATTTAAAAGGGTGTTTAAAGGAAAGCGTAGACACTCATCAAGCGTCGTTATGTTGATAATAAGCACGAGTAGAGTATGATGTTGAAAGCATGCTTTATGCAAAAATGGTAACACATTGCTTGATATTTGCATGTTGAAAGTACGTAAAAAAAGTAAATAATATGATAAAGATGAACAAGAGAAAGAAAAGGAAGGACAAAAGAGAGAAGTCAGCTTAACTTATGAAAATGTGCATGAACGTAATTAAATGAAGAAAATAGGGAGATAAGGACGGGAGAGATAAGATATAGTAGTCTTAAACAAGATAAAGGGAATAGGGAGGGGATGTACATGTCATAGTAGTTTAAGCAAATAAGGGAAATAGGGAGGGGATGTATATGTCATCAAATAATCCGTTAATCCACATAAGTAAAAATTCATTATGGTAGGAGCCTAAGTATATCACTAGCAGAGTCGCCATGCTGTCGTGTCCCATTTTCTCGCAAAAGAGGGTTTCAACGTGTGACAACTCTCTTAAAGGAGGTATTAAAAGAGAAGAGTCGCCACCTAATGATTTTGAGGTGCGTTAGGGCACCTATTTTCAACTAACTCTGTTTTAACTAGTCCGTGTTACCAACGATCGAGTAAGGGCTCAAACTACCTTGAAGACAAGGTATTAGGGAGTCTTCGAGGTCCACAACTGTGGGTCCCGGCCGAAATTAATGCTACGTGAGATTATTGGATTATAATTGTCATATGTGATAATGTAAGTGAAGGAAGACAAGGAATTAAGTGTTCAACTATGATATAAAACAAGTGTAAAGAAGATTTCGCAGAAGAAGGAATTGAGCTATATTAGTAAATGATCAGTACATGTCTTTGGAGGTTACAAAGTACAACCTAATTTGTTCTAAGTTTAAAGAAACACATGTGCGAGTAACAAACATAAAAAGGGGGGGGGGTGTCCTAAGTGTTTTAGCCTAAACGATCATCCCGTGCAACATAAATAATACTTCGCAACTCCCTTAGTGCAGGAGTTGCTCGTATTATTCAGCGGGCACAGAATATCATCTCCTGCTACCCAATTACTATGTTAAAATTATTTACCTAAAGCGTTCTAGTTCAATTCAAAATCATGTCCTAAGCGTGCACTACCCGTCCTAGGCCTATGGTCCATGAGGCTTTGGACCTACTATTTGGCTGGTTTCTTGACTTTACTTAGGGTGCTCAAAATGATAAAACTAGACGCATATTCAGAACAAATAGGACTACACATAAATACAACTAATGGCTCAAGTTAGGATCCACACATAAGCAACAAAAGCATGCAAACAGATTTCAGATTACGCCGTAGGCAGTTTTAGAGTCGAGATGTATTGGAATTGTTTAAAAACCTATAGGCATGGCTTCTATGTGACCACAAAGTTAAGAACATCTCATGGGCAGTGCCATTGTACATATTATCAAAATTACATATTACAAGCGTTATAAAAGCCTATAAACATGCTCTCTAAACGGTTTGCGCTTAGGGCAGTGAAGCCCTTGGAAAACTCAGAATTATTCAATTTTTGATCCTATTGGCATGCTTTCTAAGCTAGTAGCAGTGTCCTATAGGCAGGTTCTCTAATAGTTGATATTTGAACGCAGATTTATCATGCTTATTCCTATAGGCATGTTATCTAGGTGGCAGTGTGATAGGAACAACAAAAATAGCCAATTAGTTAATCAATTAAGGCCCTATAGACATGGTATCTAGATGAGTATTAGCATATATTGATATGATCCTATAGGTATGTTGTCTGATAATCACACCGCTATTGCACAAGTTGAGAAAATAATTATTGATATTTTATTCCTATAGGCATGCTATCTAACAACATTATCTAATAGCGCATAGAAGTAGACATGTGAATAAGTAAAGCACTTAAACTCTTACAAACATGCTTCTGATAATGTGCAAGAATTTGACAAGTTAAGTAGGTGAAATGTTTGAGTTCCTATAGGCATGATTTCTATTAGTGTGTAGAATTAAAGAAGTCAAACAAATAACGAACAAAACAATTAAGCCCTATGGACAGGTTTTCTACCCATTAATGCAAGAATTAGAATAGCCCATCCCCTTTTTTCACTAATTTCCCCATTATTCAGTTTTACAAGCTATTACAGACCACATTGAATAATTACAGGCCCAAATACAAATATAGAGTAACCCAGCAACACATCTGGGCCTTCAAATAGGCTTAGAACTCTGTGCGAACATTAGGCCCAAACTCCAGGTGCATGCAATGTACTTCAAACCCCCAATAGCAAAGGCAGGCCAAGCATACCAGGCCCAAAATATTCAAGTAATTAAGCTAATGGATGCCAAACAAAACTATTCATAGAGTAATTTAAACACTTATTTCTTATAACTGAACCCGCTGCAGTTCCAACCAATAAAAAGGACCATGCTAAGTTGAAAAGCATCAAAGACACATGTGGGCAAGTAGTTCCGGAAAGCAAAATTTTAACAGTAAAAAGATAGAATATCATAAGCTAGCAAGCAACTGCAAACAATGTTCTAAAGTAGAACCAACCCAAAGGACTTCATATGACAGCCTAGTAGAATCATAGACAAGAAGAAGGTGGAGTACAATCTTCATATGAGAATTTTACACAACATACTAGTAGCACAGTTTGGTGAAACACACTTAATTGAACATGAAACTTAACTATAGCACACGATTCTAAAAAACGCATAGTAGGTAGAAGAACATGTTGATTCTACGTTAACAGGACAAGTAGACATTAGGATTCTTGTAAATATCAACCTTAGGTTAACAAGATAGGTAATTATCAAGCTTAGTGCCAAATAATCATATGCAAGAAGAGGCTAAACATTGAGATTCACCCTAGAGAGTCTTGGGTAATACTTAGAAACATAGAATTGAGTAGGTCAAAGAACACATATTAGAGTTATAGAAAACATGTCCTACTTGTCTTAGAGGTTCAGGCAACAATGGCATTTAGAAATTACATGATCATTGAGGAAGTTAACATGCAACACATGAATGACCTTGTAGAAGCAATGCATCTGAAAATATTTAGGGCAATGAACTAGTTTCTCACAAGAGTCTTGAGTAAGGTAGGGAGATAGGTTCATAGTAGATAGTAGGAATAAGTACTCAGAAACACACAGAACAGTAAGCTAAACATGCTTAAGGAATAGGATAAGTGTTAACAAATTAGGCAAGTTCTAGTGTTAGAAGAAGTTTAGAATCACAAAATAACTTCAAGGAAAATAGGGTTGTAAAGAGAGATAGCATGGTAAAACATTGGTTCACAAAGAGTTCACGAACAAAATATGAAACTGAGAAGGCCAAAGGACTTACCAATTACTAATTGACAAACAAGTAAACAAGAAGAACAATTTCAGCAATATCTCAATCGTCAGTGGCAAATGAGCAGTAGAACCCAGGAATCTCACTGTGTCAAAGTTCCCAAGGGTTTCACATGAACCTCGGACAGTGCTCACACTGAGAAAATGTCCAATAATTAAATTCCGATGGCCTTGGCTTTCAGCCGGCCAAGAGATTAAGTTTCAGAGTAGTATAGGATAAGTAAGAGTGAAAGAATAGCAGTAGTTGTTAAGGTTAGTTAGGGAAACGGGGAAGGGGGTTTATATAGTAACAAAAATCAAACATCCAAACAAGGAAACATAATTAATTAAACATGAATAAAGAAAGAAGAGCATGTCGAATCGATTAGGAACCAAATTAGGAGGAAAATTAGGCAAACCCTATTTTTGCCCGAAATCACAGATTGGCACAAAAACTTGTTAAATCGGGCCCGTATAATCTTGCCATGGACGTATATTGACGAAAAATTGTTTGAATCTTGAGGAGTACGTCTGATTTCTCTTTATTTGGAAGATTGGTACTTGCCAAAATCGGAAAAGTACTAAGTAATACCATATTTATTCAAGTAACAACTATATAATCCAAAAAAGGTAAGCAAATCGGGGTAAGAATCTATGAATGTATTGGATTTGGAGAAGAGTTGGAGGCGACAGCTAGGGTTTATGAGGAGAGGAGAAGGTTAGAGAGGATTCGGGGGCGGCAAACAAGTGAAAAGTGGGGTTAGGGTTTGGGTGAGGGTTAAATAAAAGGGGGGAGATAGTTTATGGGCCATTGATATCTGAGATCAACGACCAAGATTAAAAGAAAGAGTGGGTTAGGTCAATTAGAAAGGGTCGCGATCGGGTTTAATTAAGGGGTCATTTGGTTTGAGCTAAACGACCGGGCCAGAGTTTTTTTAGGCGTTTGGGACGTTAGAATTGTCCGAAAATTTGGCCTATTTTGGGCTAGCTTTTAAAACACTTGAAATTAATGAAAATAAAATTATTAAAACGTATAATAAATAGTAAAAATATTATTTATGTAGTAAAAATGTCTGAAAATAATAACTCAACATTATAAAAATATAAAAATACTATTTTGGCATAAATAATATAATAATCATAATTATTTGTAGAATATAGGCTATTATTGTAAATAGTATAGATAAAATAGGGAAAATGCAAATATAATTTTGTAAAAAATAGTTGAATAAGGTTATAGAATGATAAATTAGATGATTAAATCATCTTAAAAATAATTTAAAGAGACAATTAATAAATATTTAAACAAATTAAATGAGAAAACATCAATTTTAAAGCTTTAAAAGTTATAGAAAATTATAAAAAATGCTTATATAAGTCTTGTAAATTGGGTAATAATGAAAAATAATATTTTGAACGTATATGGAATACTTTATAAAATATGAGGGCAAAAATGGGTATCAACAGCTGTGAGAGTTGATTGCTAGAGAGTGGCACTGGTATCAGTTCTTGGAGATTTTGAAGTAGCTGTTGTTTTCGTTCGCAGGTTTTGATATCCCTTTTCTCTTAATTTATGTTAATGTTGTTCTATCTTTCAGATAGTACTATATTTTGAGATCAAATGCTGTATTTAAATTCTGTAGTGCTCATGTAATCGATGCCACCGGGTCGTAAAATGGGTTTTAGTTGTGTTGTTGCTATTGATTTCAGTTATTTATGTTAATCCACTGTTGAGACTATATAATACTATTATTTAAGTTTGTTTTGGATTGCCTAGCAAGTAGTGTTAGGTCCCTTCACGGCTTCAGTGGGATTTTTAGGTCGTGACAGAGCTCTAGGTACATATAGGTTCTATGTAGGAGTGGGCATCAGTCGGTTCAATTTGTTTGTAAATGTTATCAATTCGACATATTGGTTATTGATTTATAAATATGCTAAACCGATACCCGAACTGATAAAATATCGATTATTGGATATCGGTTAATCGATTATCGATTATTCTCGGTTCAGTTATCGGTTTACCCGATAAGATAATTCAATATAGAGTGAAAAAACATAATGTATAACACTAATATACTTACAATCTTGACCCCTTTCAATTACGTTCTAAAGAGTGAACAAAAGTTTGAAGGACACATATGTACCCTTATAAAAAAATTTGTTCAATTGTAAACAACAACAAAATTGCTTAAATGTACTTCATATAATCATACACAAATGAACATCAATGAAATTATGAAATGAAAGAGGATGACTTCACCATATTAACTTAAATCCTACCACGACGATCAATGAAGAACTCATATTAATTTTTTCATCAAACATAACAATGTTCGATTGTTTAAGAGAGAAACATTAAACATACTGATACCGTGAAATGCACTGATCCATCAATTGATCAAAAATACAAAAGCTACTTTCATATCAGAAATTAAGAGATTTGCTCAAGTCCAATTGTCAAAACACAGTAGAAATAACACAGAGTAGTACTAGCAATTACACCTTAAAAATATTAAGAAGTCCAAACATAGTACTAATAGAGAATTAAGCCCTAAGGTAGTTTAATATACCAAAGGGTAAAATTATAATTTTGATAAAGCTTATCGGGTGATCGGTTAAATTGTTAATAAAATCGGGAAAACTGAGACCCGAACTGAAAATTCATTAGTTAAATAACACTAAACCGTTACCTAATCATTAACCAGTAACCCGATATCAATACCCCAATAAGATTTTTTGGGTTCGGGCTATTGATTTTACTCGATATATGCCCTACCTTAGTTCTTAGAGTCATGAGCAAATATCTAGCAGAGTCTTGCAAATCGGTTTGATGACATCCATACTTATACTCAAGAGTCTACATGGCATCTAGGAAACTTCTCATTCTTTCTTTCCTTATCGTGTGACTTTGTTTAAGCTTGAAGTCTGAATCTTCAGTTTCTTTCTATTCATTCCTATCCGATGTTGAGAACTCAACATCAGTTGGGTACCGACAATTTGTGATGATGTTGCAAATATGGCATGAGATGCTTTCTTGGGATGTGAGGGTAGGCCCGTCTAAAGGACTTATGGCCAGGTATAGATTGCAACTTTAGCTCAGAGAACTCTGGTAAGTAAGCATGTGATATTGGGCTCTTCTGTTTGATAGTGTCGCTAGAAGTGGGAATAATGGCATAGTGAACGGCAAGGTAGCTACTTTTACACCGTTGGTTGCTTTGGAATTGAGTGGGTGCTTTTATAGCCTTGAGATAAAATGGAGAAGATGTTTCTAAAGAGCAGTGGCAGAGTCAGTGAGGTAGCTTTGTAATACGTGTTATATGTTTAAGGACTACAATTAGAGGGTTTTGATATGACAAGAAGGATTTGCATGAGGTGCAAAAGGGATGTGGATGCTTGATTATTGTACAGTCTTAAGGTATGCATGTATTAGTGGACTTTCAGCTATTCATGAGTAGGGTGGAACATATTCTTATATCTTGTGAAAGAGTGTAGACTCGAGAGGATCAATTGGTCACAGAAAGAGGTTGACTTGGGGCTGAACAAGTGGGCTATCTCCTGTGAGAAGGTTCGAGGTTGTATGATCTCTTAAGGGGTTCTTATGAAGAGCTATCTATCCAGTGGAATGAATGTGTTACGATATGAGTTTGGGTGTCTTGAGGAAGATGACACGACTGTTACAAGGATAAGTATGCATTTGCTAGATAATTTGGAATGTGTTATGGTTAGTACTACATGATTTTATGAGAAATTTAGCTAAGTAACAATGCGAAGTAATGGTAGTTAAAGAGGAGGAGCTATTGTAGGCTCTCAGATGATATGGTTATGGATTTGAGCCAAATAAGTGAGTCTACCATTAATAATCAAATCATATGGGCAAGTGTTATTGTAGTTCCTGGAATAAGGTACGCTTATGGATGAGTTATAACTTGAGAAGGGTGATATCGAGGATGATTTGGGCAAGAAATTTACTAGAGGTGTGATGTACTACATTTTATTGATATATGGAGATTGTTGAATGACTCATGTTTGATATTCTTTGTGGATATAGTGTGCTAGGAGAAAGGACTCACTCAGTTGCTAAGGGCGAGGTTGCTTCTTTTAGAGAAATCATGTGCTAATAGAGCACTAGTCGTTTGACATGTTTGGCTATGCATTGTGGACTAGATAAGAGTGGGTGACTCTCAATAATGGTTTAGTGGGTTCAAGTTTGAAGATGCGACACTTAAAAATTTACCGGATACTTTGTTTGGTTAAGAATTTGTGATTGGTATTGGATGATATCAGGGACTTGGAGTACTTCTACATCATTACTGATTCTACACTACAGTATTCGAGAGATAAAAAGAATAGTTTCAGATTTATTGGAGGGTTCGTTAGCGCAAACAATTCGATTTGAGGTACTTTTGGGTGCATGAAAGGGAATAAAGTGGCTTATGGATACTGGAATGCCGTAGTTCTATATCTTGATCACTTGGTGCGAGTGTTGGTTGGAGATTATAGTGTATTGGAAGAGAAACATTATGTCTTGAAAGCGGGTCAAGAGGAATCTGAACAAGTTAGGTTAGTATAGCATTGGCTTGGACCAACATGGTAATAAAAATGATTGGTTTCTTTGGTATGATAGGGTACTATAGGCACTTTTGTGGTAGGTCTTTTGGGTTTGGCAGTTTGTGTGACTTGATTGACTTGGAGAGACATAGATCCAGTGGTTTGATTATTGTATAAGCGAGTTTCTAAGAGCTTGAGAACTATCCTACTTGTGACTTGGAGTTAATAATGGGATTCTCATACTTGATATGGCACCAAGATGGTGAGTCGTGTGAGGTTTGGACTACTTTGCAAAGGTCGCGATTCATCTTTAGGTAGAAAGATTGGGATTAGAGATAATACAGATGATTCGAATTGCATAAGAAGTACAATAGTACTGGTTTTAGTCTCACCAAGGAAGGGAATTGGTCATAGAGGATCCTTGATGACGAGGTCTATGGACAATTCAACTAAGCGCTACAACAATCATGTGATGGTTAGTCACTGAAGTTCAGATTTTAGTTGCAAACAATTGAAGGATTGGTGGAAATACACATTTCTAGATGTTTGCAGGTGTGACCTCATAGTTATGTTTGGTAGGCATATAGGTATATCCTTGTCGGAGGTCTTATGATGAGGAGTACAGTTTAGGAGGTTGTTGGCCTTATTTTTGTGTGTTGAGATGATGAATAAGTCAAGTAAGAACTTTAGAGATTCAAAGATTTGTATATGTGATGCATTAGTACAAGTTTATAGTGGATCATGAGTAGTTTATTGATAATTGGTTTAATAATGGGTTGTATTTATATATTCGCAGTTGAGACCAATGGTTTGAAAATTGCTTGTGTGTCCATGAGCGAAAGTCAGAATGGATGCTTATTAGTTTGTGGAAGACTTACGACCTACTTCGTAAGAATGTGGAGTTAGCTAGTGTCAACTAGTAGGACTGTTGAAGATATGTATTCTACCAGGGGTCGGGTTTCGTATTCAGTGCAAGGTGTCATATACTTATTGAGAAAGAAACACAAGTATGGAGAATCATAGGTGATAAGTTGCTTTTTCACAGATTTGTTATATTTGAGTTATTGCTTGAGTGGTGCACAACCAATGACGTTTAAGGTTCCACGTGGAGTTTGGTATGACTTGTTAATCGAGCAACTTGTACTACTAGAGATGAAGCTAACAGACCAAGAACTAGTGCGATCGGATTTGGATAAGGTATATTTGGAAGACGAATACCTTAGGTAGACTAGAGGATGCAATGGTTCTTACCGGATGAGAGGAATCCACGACTTGTTGATATGATGGGTGATTATGAGTTTCTACATGTTTCTTTTATCATTTTTAGTGTAGTGAGGTTTGGAACAAGGATTTATTGGAGATGGAGTATTTTACTAGTACCGGATTGTCACGATCCAAAACCACCAATCGGTCATGATGGCGCCTAACTCACTTGCTAGGCAAGACAAAGATAATAAAAGCGGAATAAGATAACAGAAATAATAGAAACTAGTACGAGTCTAAAGCCAATAATATAAATAACTGCATTGATACATAACAATTCCCAGAACTGGTAAATACAGAGTCATGAGCTCTAAAATGAAAGTACAAGTCTGGAATACAAAGTAAAATAGTGTCTAAATGAAAGCAACAAATCAGAAATGAAAAGAGATGCCAAATACTGCGGTCGAAATGCAGCTCTACATGGTCTCTTTGCAAATCCTCCGCAACGAATCATAGCTACTCACGGCTCGAACCAACACCTGGATCTACACAATTTAGTGTAGAGTTTAGTATGAGTACAACCGACCCCATGTACTCAGTAAGTATCATAACTAACATAGACGAGGTAATAGAGGCAAGGATTATCAATAATACTCGCTAATAACCAACTCAGTTAATAAATCTCACAAGAACGCAACAATAAGATCATTAAGTCATAATTCACAAATAAAACTACCTCGGAGCACAAGGATAACGTAACATGATCTTTTTCAATTAACAATCTAGCATACAAAGAAGATATGTGAAAGAAGGAATGCATACATTCCTAATCTAGCGTATAGAGAATATATGCGAATATAACATGCATACATCCAAGGAAATTGCAAGTAGAGAAGAAATGCAATAACTAAATCAAGGACTGACCAGTTTTCCTCATACCACGTGTACACCTTTAAAAGAGAAACATGAGAAGGTGACCCTAGGGGAATGGATCCTTATCCACACGCTGTACAAACATCTCATGTGTCAAATATAACCACTGTATGGATAACTCACATGCTAACATAATTCAGATCCGCACAGACCACTCCCCTACTATCAACCCAGTTTATATCACACAGAAAGAATATACTAGAATATATGTACATGAATAATGGATATCAATTTACATACTCATGGACTGATATAAGTGACATGCTAAAGTGTAAGCATGTGCGAAGTGTGTTACCACAGTTCAAGTTAGGCGATTACGCCACAAGATTAGCAACTAACCCATTTGAACAGGAGATCAACCAACAAATAATCTCTAACACGATTCAAATAGCTCACAAAGGGAATACAACATAAGAAGTATGATAATATGAAGCTTAACGATCAATTCAAGACATATAATAGCCTAATCACTACCCCGATCATGGGTAGTACTCCGGTGCACACACATGGGCTAAATCCCCTTAATTTGCATCACCCATAGTGCATAGCTAACACTAACAATTCAAGCAGCTAGTGTCTCAACCAAGTTTAGGTAAGATACTTACCTCAAGCAAGCCAAATCACTACTCGAAGAATACCTTCCAGCGTGAATCAACCTCCAGACGGCTCAAATCTAGCCAAAATAACTTATATCATCAATAAAAGCCATATTAAATAACCCCAAAGAATAAATCTAAGATCTTGATACAAATATGAAAAGTCAACCCTAGGCTCGCACCACAGAACCCGACAAAACTCACAAATCCCGAACACCCATTCCAGTACGAGTCCAAACATGTATGTTTCATCCAAATCCAACCATAATTCAACCCCCAAACTACCAATTTTCACTCTCCAAAACCATGGACAAAAACTCCCAAATTCCACCTTTAAATTACATAATTGTTACACCCCATGTTTTCGTACGTAGGAGTGCATCGTAAGTCAATTCATGTAAGCTCAGAAATGAGATCGTCTTTGAAAGTACATAAAGTAAGTTAATCATGTTGATTTGGATATTACAAATCTTTAAGATCACGGATAACTAGTACCAAGAGGGTTGAAAGGCTTAGAAGCTAAACAAATTGAAGAAAATAAGTTTCGTCGAATGTCGACCAGTTGGGAATGTTATAACATATACTTTTGGAGTTATACTAGGGTTATTAACATTATAAGGAGGTTATGTTATGAGTTATTTTAGTTTTATGATAGTCGTGTAATACGTTTTGAAGTCAAGCGAGTTGTGGAACAAAAGTTGGCAAAGATCATCACAAGTTACATTCATAATGTGCTGAAAATTAGGTCAAATGTAGCTGAGCTTTTCTCCCAATATTCTTGGAATTAAGGAATTATACACATACCAAATTTAATATCTATGAGTCTAGTTTGAACGCATTAAATCGTTCATCAATACGACATCAGTTTAGAGAGATATTCGCATTTTCGCGAGACTGCGCAGGAAGCCCTTATGGGGCCCACTTGGTCAGTGGCCGACCTTTACTTGTTTTTATCTCTTTTTTGGGATGAGATTTTCTCATTTTGCGTCCTCCTTCCATCCTCAAACTCTCCAAACCCTTCCAAACAGTTCCACAAAGGCTCCAAAAAATACACCATAATCCAACATCAAAGTTAGCCAAAAGTGAAGAATAACCCCTCTATGGTGTTGTGATGTGAATAAGGATGTTGGTGAGCTAAGTTAATCTTAGGGTTCAAAATATATCTACTTCCTAAGGTATGTTTAACATACCTTTGATGGTGTTTAAGGTTAATTACATGTTGGTTGTGGTGTTGGAGTGAAAGATTACAAGATAGCACTTGAAAGGGGAAGAGATGTTGTTATCTTTTGTTGGGTTATTTTAAGGCTATATATATATATATATATATATATATATATATATATATATGTTGTTATGGCTGAAAAATAGAAAAACAATAACTTGATTATGATATATCTTCTGTTATTATGCATGTATATGTGTTTATCAAGTGAATTGGTGAAAGAAACATATGAAACTTGAGATTGGAAGTGAAGATTTGCTTAAGTTACTTCTATGGTGTTGTATTGCCATTGAGGGCTGTTGTAAGCTAATTGTAACTTGGATTTTGACTTGAAGATACTGTAGGAGGTATGTATGTTGTGTTCTTGCATGTGCTTAAGATTATCTTGATGTTGATTAAGTTAAATGGATGGACTAGACATGAACTAGTGAATAAAGTTGCTAATTGGGGATAGTTGGATTTGTGGATTGTTTTCTTTGTTATAAATATATGGTATAAGGCTGGAATCATTGATGAATAACTTCATAATCATGTTAATGATACTGTTAAGTTAAAGTAAGAAGTCTATAAGGGATGATATGGGGTATAGGGGTTCCAATCGGAGCTTGCCGCTCGTCGTGAAGTAGTTGTTACTTGTTGTTGTTATATGGTGTCATGTTATTGATATTTATATGTTTCTGGATTTCTCTGGTTTTAGTTGTTGGTATACGGTAATGTAGGAGGCCCTTGTTACGGGGAGATGCTATCGAATTTACGTCAACGAGCTAATAGCTTAAGTTATGAACTTAGCCTTTACTCGACACTGATTTTGAATCTCCTTATGCTATGGTAGATTGAGTTGAGTTGTTTGAAGTGTTGCTTGGAAGGTATTAACGACTCAATGGGGTTAAGGTATGTTAAGGATATCCCTTCTTTCCTTTTGGCATGATCCATATGATACAACGAAATGGGCAAATACACAATTTTCGCAAATGACTCTATTCTTAGAAGTACTAGGGTTGCCTATGTTGTTGATTGCCCTTATATCCTATTATTATATCATCTGTTCATGGGTCTCAGAAAATACATAAGTTGATAAAGCTTATTTCATGATATTAACCGAAGGTATATTGATCATATGACATTTCGAGAGATCTTATCGACTTACTTCATTATGCATTGCATTTATTTATACATGTACATTGACCCATGAACAGATGGCGTTATATACACGTATATTATATATATGGGATATGGGGAAAGGTTACAACGTTATATACACACCACCACCTGATCAGTTGGTATACGTTGATGATTTCGCCCACAGAGGCTGAGATGATATGATGGGACACCCTGAGAGGCTTGATGATGTTATGTACGTATATACCTATGCATGATATGACATTTATACGCACATATATGGCATTATAAATGTTTCATGATTTACAGAGCTATTCAGACTTACAGGTTGAGTCCTTTACTCCATGTTTCTTTTATGTCTTTTATATACTGCTTTTCATCCCTTACATACTCGGTACTTTATTTGTACTAACGTACCTTTTGCCTGGGGGCGCTGCGTTTCATGCCCGCAGGTCCCGATAGATAGGTTGACAGCTCAGTGGAAGATGACTCCACTTGCTCCGGAGTTTCCTATCCGATCAGTATGATTTGGACATATATTGATTTGTATGGCGGGGCCCTGTCCCGACCTTTATGACGTTTATGTACTCTTAGAGGCTTGTAGACAGATGTCATCTATATGGATACTTGTATGTCCTTGCCGGGCTATGTTTTGAGTGTACAAATGATTATGTTGGTCTTATAGGCCCGTATGTCACATGTATAAGTTTCTATATCATGTTGGGTCGTCCTATATCTAGTATTCCCTTTCATTTTATTCTAGTTATCTCATGATGGCCCTTCTAGCCCATTTTCCCATGATGGTATGATAAAAAAGATACGTTACATTGTTACTCGGTTGAGTAAGGCACCGGGTGCCCGAAGTGGCTCTCCGATTTGGGTCGTGATAAAAGTGGTATCCGAGCAGTTCTATCCTAGGGAGTCTACAATCCATGTCTAGTAGAGTCTTGTTTATGGGTGTGTTGTGCACCACACTTATAAGCATGAGGCTACAGGGCATTTAGAACTGTCACTCTTTCTTCTTACTCTAGATCATATGGTAGATCTCAGTTGTAATAATTCAAGCTCCTAAATTCTATTTCATTCATAATACAATGATACCTACATCTAGAAAGACATTTGGTAAGAGATTGAATGTGGTTGTGGAAGAGTTGAGTCAGAGGAATTCGATTTTGAATCATTCTTATGATGAGTAAATGTGAGGTCTTCAGTAGATCATGTATGTGATAAGGCTTGTAATATTGTTGATAAGGAGCCCTAAGGCATGTATAGATATTCACCCATATGGTTTAAAGAAATGAGAGAATCAAAAGGTAGATACAAGTTTCAACAAGTAAATAAATCAAGGTAAATAAGGGTACGAGGTACCCAGTTAGTGAAGATTATTAGTGTTTACAATTCGGGCAGAGAAATATAAACGATTTGAGTTACTTTCAATAGTAATAGAGATATATACAATTAACCGCACCCATCTCAATTATGCCCTATGGGAGCTAACCGATATAGTTTAAGAGAAGGATATGATATCAAGATCCAGCTAGGGTTAGAATAACCCAAAATTGTGGATGGATTATTATCATTAGCTAACATTTCCGAAGTATAGTGCAAAACATGGTAATAGTTCTCCTTGTGAGACACCTAGACGGTGCACTCTACAATAGTATAGTGAGATATGAATACTAGAATGTTCAGAAATTTCAGAAGATAGGTAGTGGAATCCTAGAAGGGATAAATATTTACCTTAGTATGTGTCCCTCCCCTAGTAAAAAAGAGAATGTAAGGCGAACCAAAGAGCTAGAAATTGTTTCCTCCTCACTTCAATTGTGCATCTTCAAAGGATGCCCAGGACTTCTTAGACCGTTGTCATGATATTCTATGCAATTTGGGACTAGTCGAGTCCAATAGAGTTGACTTTATGTTTTTCAGATGAATGGTTCAGTCCAGAGGTGCTAGCAGAAGTACGAGATGGGCAGGCCAGCAGGATTACCTCCTCTTTCATGGGCTCAGCTTTCATAGTTGTTCTTGGGGATGTTTATCACACTTACTTAGAGAGATGGGCTATGCAATCAGTTTAAACGTCTTCAGTAGGGTGGTATGACAGTCATCCAGTGTATGATGAGGTTTATTGATTTGTCTTGCCATATAGCTATCCTGATCCCTACTAAGAGCAGAAGGTGCGGAGGTTCATTAAGGGGCTTGCTTATGGTATCAGACTTCAGATGACTAGAGAGCCTGAGACTGAGACTTTATTCACTCAGATAGTGGAGATTGCTAGGAGGATTGAGCGCATTTTAGACTAGGTGAGAGAGGCTATTTATGATAAGAGGCCTTGTCATTTTGTTAGTTTTAGTGGTGCCTCATCTAGAGGCAAGAGTCATTTTGGTAGAGGTTATGTTATTCGACCAATACAGTAGCACTCCATATTTCACATGGTACATCAAGTGGCTATGGTGCTTATGGACCTCGTTGTGAGCAGCCAACATTCCGTGCACCTCCAGCCCCATTAATGCACCTCTGATACAAAGTTACCATTGTGGTTATTTGGGTTGTCAAGGACATCTTTAGGTTCAGCATCTACGTCAGCAGAGGGTTTTTTTATATGAGTGGTAATTTGAGGTATGTTGTTAGGTTTTGTCTCAAGTTGCAGAGCAGTATGTCATAGTAGAATACTCATGTCATGATGTCGACATTGATTGCTACACCACCGGCTAAGCCAGCTAGAGGTAGGGGTCAGCCAGTCACAGGTGGAGGCTAGCCAGCTAGAGGTGAAGGTAATCCAGGTAGAGGTTGTCCTAAATGAGAGGATAAACTAGTGGGGTTCAGCCCCGTTGTTATGCATTCCAAGATAGGCTTGAGGCAGAGTCGTTTGATGCAGTTACTACATGTAGTATCTTAGTCTATCATAGAGATTCTTTAGTGTTGTTTGATTCGGGTTCCACATATTCTTATGTGTCTTCATATTTTGCATCACACTTAAGCATGTCTCGTGATTCTCTTGATATTCCTGTTGTTGTGTCCATACCGGTTTGGGATTCTATAATAGTTGATCGAGTGTACCGGACTTATGTAGTTACTATTAATGTATTTGATACTATAGTTGATATATTTTTGTTGGATATGGTGGATTTTAAGGTTATTCTTGGTATGTATTGGTTGTCCCCGTATCATGCTATCTTGGATTGTCACGCCAAGACTATGACCTTAGCAATAGATTAGAGTAGAGAGGGACCCTTGGCCATTCTATTAGTAGGGTGGTTTCATTCTTGAAGGCTCAACATATGGTTTAGAATGGGTGCTTGGCATATTTGGCTTACATTCGAGATTCTAGTGCGGAGGTTTATTTTATGGATTCGGTACCACTTGTGAGAGGGTTTCTGGAGATCTCCGGGTATGCCATCAGATAAGGACATTGACTTTCGCATTGATTTGGTTCTGGGCACTCAGCCCATATCTATTCCACCCTACCGTATAGCTTCAGCCAAGTTGAAGGAATTGAAAGAGCAGTTGTAGGATTTGATTGATAAAGGATTCAGTAGACCAAGTGATTCTCTTTGGGGTGTGACGAATTTGTTTGTGAAGAACAAGGATGGCTCTATGAGAATGTGAATTAATTATCGGCAGTTGAACAAGTTTACTATCAAGAACAAGTATCCACTGCCTGGTATTGATGATTTGTTTGATAAGCTTCAAGGTACCAAGGTTTCTCCAAGATTTATTTGATATTTGACTATCATCAGGTAAAAATTAGGGCTTCAGATATCCCTAAGACGGCTTTTAGGACTCGATATAGTCACTATGAGTTCTTCGTGATGTTGTTTGGTTTGACTAATGCTCCAACAACTTTCATGGATTTGATGAACCAAGTGTTAAAGCATTATTTGGATTCCTTTGTTATTATGTTTATTAAGGATATTCTGGTTTACTATCGTAGTAAAGAGGAGCCTGAGTAGCACTTGCGAGTTGTATTTCAGACTTTGAAAGATCATTATCTTTATGCCAAGTTTACGAAGTGTGAATTCTGGTTGGACTCAGTTGTATTCCTGGATCATGTTGTGTATAGTGATGGAATCAAGTTGGACCCCAAGAAGATTGAGGCAGTTCAGAACTAGACTAGACCCACTTAGCTAGAGAGATCCGCAGTTTCCTAGGATTGGCCGGCTACTATTGTTGCTTACTGGAGGGGTTTTCAGATATCGCAGTCCCATTGTCCATGTTGACTCTGAATAGTGTTCTTTTCAGATGGTCTGACGAATGTGAGGAGAGATGTCGGAAGCTCAAGGTTGCTCTGACTACAACTCCACCGTTAGTGTTACACATGGGTTCGAGGCCTTATACTGTGTATTTTGATGCTTTGTGCATTGGGCATGGTGCAATTTTGATGCAATATAGTAGGATGATTGCCGACGTGTCTTATCAGTTGAATACCTATGAGAAGAACTATCATGTGCATGATTTGGAGTTGGCATCTATTGTGCACACGCTCAATATTTGGGGAGCACTAATTGTACGGCTTGTTATGTGAGGTTTACACTGATCATCGGAGTAAACTAGGGTGGTATGACAGTCATCCAGTGTAAGATGAGGTTTTTTGATTTGTCTTGCCATATAGCTATCCTGATCCCTACAAAGAGCCGAAGGTGTGGAGATTCATTGAGGGGCTTGCTTATGGTATCAGACTTCAGATGACTAGAGAGCCTGAGACTGATATTGCATTCACTCAGATAGTGGAGATTGCTAGGAGGATTGAGCGCATTTTAGACTAGGTGAGAGAGGCTATTTTTGATAAGAGGCCTTGTCATTTTGTTAGTTTTAGTGGTGCCTCATCTAGAGGCAAGAGTCATTTTGGTAGAGGTCATGCTATTCGACCAATATAGTAGAACTCCATATTTCACATGGTACATCAAGTGGCTATGGTGCTTATGTACCTCGTTGCAAGCAGCCAACATTCCGTGCACCTCCAGCCCCATTAATGCACCTCTGATACAAAGTTACCATTGCGGTTATTTGGGTTGTCAAGGACATCTTTAGGTTCAGCATCTACGTCAGCAGATGTTTTATTTATACATGTGGTAATTTGAGGCTTGTTGTTAGGTTTTGTCTCAAGTTGAAGAGCAGTATGTCATAGTAGAATACTCGTGTCATGATTTCGACATTGATTGCTACATCACCGGCTAAGCCAACTAGAGGTAGGGGTCAGCCAGCCACACGTGGAGGCTAGCCAGCTAGAGGTGGAGGTAATCCAGGTAGAGGTTGTCCTAAATGAGAGGATAAACTAGTAGGGTTGAGCCTCGTTGTTATGCATTCCAAGATAGGCTTGAGGCGGAGTCATTTGATGCAGTTACTACATATGGTATCTTAGTCTATCATAGAGATGCTTCAGTGTTGTTTGATTTGGGTTCCACATATTCTTATGTGTTATCATATTTTGCATCACACTTAAGCATGTCTCGTGATTCTCTTGATATTCCTATCGTTGTGTCCATACCGGTTTGGGATTCTATAATAGTTGATCGAGTGTACCAGACTTATGTAGTTACTATTAATGGATGTGATACTACGGTTGATATATTGTTGTTGGATATGGTATATTTTAAGGTTATTCTTGGTATGTATTGGTTGTCCCCGTATCATGCTATCTTGGATTTTCACGCCAAGACTATGACCTTAGCAATAGATTAGAGTAGAGAGGGACCCTTGGCCATTCTATTAGTAGGGTGGTTTCATTCTTGAAGGCTCAACACGGTTTAGAATGGGTGCTTGGCATATTTGGCTTACATTCGAGATTCTAGTGCGGAGGTTTAGTTTATGGATTCGGTACCACTTATGAGAGAGTTTATGGAGATCTCCGGGTATGCCACCAGATAAGCACATTGACTTTCGCTTTGATTTGGTTCTGGGCACTCAGCCCATATCTATTCCACCCTACCGTATGGCTCCAGCCGAGTTGAAGGAATTGAAAGAGTAGTTGTAGGATTTGATTGATAAAGGATTCAGTAGACCAAGTGATTCTCTTTGGGGTGTGACGGATTTGTTTGTGAAGAACAAGGATGGCTCTATGAGAATGTGCATTATTATCGGTAGTTGAACAAGGTTACTATCAAGAACAAGTATCCACTGCCTGGTATTGATGATTTGTTTGATAAGCTTCAAGGTGACAAGGTTTCTCCAAGATTTATTTGATATTTGACTATCATCAAGTAAAGATTAGGGCTTTAGATATCCCTAATACGGCTTTTAGGACTCGATATAGTCACTATGAGTTCTTCGTGATGTTTTTTGGTTTGACTAATGCTCCAACAACTTTCATGGATTTGATGAACCAAGTGTTGAAGCATTATTTAGATTCCTTTGTGATTATGTTTATTAAGGATATTCTGGTTTACTCTCGTAGTAAAGAGGAGCCTGAGTAGCACTTGCGAGTTATATTTCAGACTTTGAAGGATCATTATCTTTGTGCCAAATTTACGAAGTGTGAATTCTGGTTGGACTCAGTTGCATTCCTGGGTCATGTTGTGTATAGTGATGGAATCAAGTTGAACCCCAAGAAGATTGAGGCAGTTCAGAACTAGCCTAGACCCACTTAGCTACAGAGATCCACAGTTTCCTAGGATTGGCCGGCTACTATTGTTGCTTACTGGAGGGGTTTTCAGATATCGTAGTCCCATTGACCATGTTGACTTCGAATAGTGCTCTTTTTCAGATGGTCTGACGAATGTGAGGAGAGATGTCAGAAGCTCAAGGTTTCTTTGACTACAACTCCACTGTTAGTGTTACACATGGGTTCGAGGCCTTATATTGTGTATTTTGATGCTTTGCGCATTGGGCTTGGTGCAATTTTGATGCAAGATAGTAGGATGATTGCCTACGCGTCTTATCAGTTGAATACCCATGAGAAGAACTATCATGTGCATGATTTGGAGTTGGCATCTATTGTGCACACGCTCAATATTTGGGGAGCACTAATTGTACGGCGTGTTATGTGAGGTTTACCTTGATCATCGGAGTCTCCAACACATTTTCAAGCAAAAGAATTTAAAGGCAGCGGAGGTGGTTGGAGTTGTTGGAGGACTATGATGGCCCTCATCTTCACATTTCAATAGTATAATAATTTTACGTAAGCTGCTGATAAGTAATAGTCTAGTGGACATCATAGTGCAAACTCCATTTTTCGGAGTCGAGCACTAAATATCCCTTTTCCACGCTGCTATGTATTTCCGACAAATTAAGAAGGAAAGATTCAGCAAGGATAATGAATTGCAATAGCAACGTAGTTGTTTCAAAACATTTCATATGAAGACCATTTAACACAATATAGCATGATATTTTGCAATTTTAAGGAATATGGTGCAATCTTTCTCAAGCATATCATACGAATTCTTCCCTACTTCGATCCGCCATTACACGTTTTTCACAAAAGACTGGGGTTAGAGGGATTGTAAAGAGAATCGACTCAGGTATGTTAAGGCTATCCATTCTTTCCTTTTGGCATGATCCAAATGATACAAATGAAACGAGCAAAATATGCAACTTTCATAAATGACTCTATTCATAGAAATACTAGGGGTGCCTATATTCTTGATTCCCCATGTGTCTTATTATTCTATCATATGTTCATGAGTCTCAGAAAATACGTAAGTTGATAAAGTTTATCCGAAAGGCATATTGATTTTATGACATTCTGAGAAATCTTATTAACGCACTTCTTATGCATTTCATGCATTTATACACGTACATTGACCCATGATCATATGGCATTATATACATATATATTATATGTATATGGGATATGGGAAAGGTTACGACGTTAAATATGCACCACCACCTGATCAGCTGGTATATGTTGATGATTTTGCCTACAGTGGTCGAGATGATATGATGGGATGCCCTCAGAGGTTTGATGATGTTATGTTCACCTATACCTATGCATGACACAACATTTATACGCACGTGCATGGCATTATAAATGTGTTTCAGGATTTACAAAGTTATTTAGATTTACAGGCAGAATGCTTTATTCCATGTTTCATCTATGTCTTTTATGCACTATTTTGCATGCCTTACATACTCAGTACATTTTTTGTACTGACCTCCCTTTTGCCTGGGAACGCTGCGTTTCATGCCCGCAGGTCCCGATAGACAGGTCGGGAGTCCTCCAAGTAGGATATCAGCTCAGTGGAAGATGTTGGTGCGCTCCATTTGCTCCAGAGTTGCTTGTTTGGTCAGTATGATTTGGACGTGTATTGTTTGGTATGGCGGGGCCCTGTCCCGACCTTTGTGGTATTTATCTACTCTTAGAGGCTTGTAGACATATGTAATGTACATGAAAGATTGTATGGCCTTGTCAGCCTATGTTCAGTGTATGAGTGATCATTTTGGCCTTATAGGCCCGTATGTCATATGTATAAGTTTGTAGTACATGTTGGGTCGTCCAATGTTGAGTGTTTCCTCATGTTTTATTCTACTTATCTCACGACAGCCTCTCCGGATGATTTATCTATGATAGTATAATATGAAAGATACATTACGTTGGTACTCGGTTGAGTAAGGTATCGGGTGCCCGTTGCGGCTCATCGGTTTGGGTCGTGACAAATCTGCCAACTTCAGCATTTCTCCGGGTGGTCTTTAACTCACATGAGCTAACCGCGACCCCGTCCAATTTTACCAAGAAATCTATAAACATAATTTGGACCTACTCGAGGTGTTGGAACACATAATATAACATAATGACGAAGAATCGCACCCCAAACCAAACTAATCAACTTCTAAACTTCAGTCTTCTTCCTACGAACTAATGCGGCGAATCATACTTAGACAACTCAGAATGACACCAAATTTCACACACAAGTCCAATACAACAAAGCAAACCTACTTTCGGGCTCAGAATGCCAAACAAGATCCGATATCACCAAAGTCCACTTCAAATAAAACTTAGAAAACTCTAAAATCTTCAAAATGCCAACATCCAACTATAAGGGCCGAAATGCTCCCTATCCACCAGAAACTCGATCCGAACATATGCCCAAGTCCAAAATCACCACATAACCTATTGGAACCTTCAAATTCTGATTCCGATGTCGTTTACTCAAAGTGTTGACCTAAGTCAAACTTGGTCACCTTAGACATATATTATGTAACTAAGTGATCCAAATTAAACCCAAACTCTTCCAAAACCAAACCAACTGCCACCGCAAGTCATAAAACAGGAAAAATACATACGAGAAGCCTTAATTAGGGGAACGAAGTTTTAGAAAGTAGAATAACTGGTTGGGTTGTTATAATCTCCACCTCTTAAACAAACGTACGTCCTCAAACGGGTTTAGAATCATAACTGAAGTGCCGAATAAGTGTGGAAATCTGCTCTGCATGTTCTCATCGGTCTCCCAAGTCGCCTCCTCTATAGGTTAACCCCTCAATTGAAACTTCGCAGCTGAAATCTCCTTAGACCTCAACCTGCAAACCTGCCGATCAACATTTGCAACCGGATACTCCACGTAACTCAAGCTCTCATCCATATGAACTGTGCTATAATCCAATATATGGGACATGTTAGCATGGTACCTCTGGAGCATATAGACCTAAAAATACTGGATGAACTCCTGATAGGCTAGGAGGCAAAGAAAGTCTATATGAAACCTCACAACTCACTCCAAACCCTCGAACGGACCGATGAACCTCGGACTCAACTTGCCTCTCATCCCGAATCTAATGATACCCTTCATCGGCTAGACTTTCAAAAGTACCTTCTCCCCCACAATAAATGATAAATCACGCGCTTTCTGATCCACGTAACTCTTCTGCCTGGACTGCACTACGCGAAGTCGTTCCTAAATCAAGTTTTCCTTATCCAAGGCATCCTTTACCAAATCAGCACCATACAACCTAGCCTCGCTAGGCTCGAACCAACTAATGGGGGAACGACATCATCGACCATACAAGGCCTCAAATGGAGCCATCTCGATGCTAAATTAATAGCTCTTGTTATAAGAAAACTCAATCAACAGTAAGAATTGATCCCACTNAGCAAAATACGCAACTTTCATAAATGACTCTATTCATAGAAATACTATGGGTGTCTATATTCTTGATTCCCCATGTGTCTTATTATTCTATCATTTGTTCATGAGTCTCAGAAAATACGTAAGTTGATAAAATCCGAAAGGCATATTGATTTTATGACATTCCGAGAAATCTTATTAACGCTCTTCTTATGCATTTCATGCATTTATACACGTACATTGACCGATTATCATATGGCGTTATATACGCATATATTATATGTATATGGGATATGGGAAAGGTTACGACGTTAAATATGCACCACCACCTGATCAGCTGGTATATGTTGATGATTTTGCCCACAGTGGCCGAGATGATATGATGGGATGACCTCAGAGGCTTGATGATGTTATGTACACCTATACCTATGCATGACATAACATTTATACGCACGTGCATGACATTATAAATGTTTCAGGATTTACAAAGTTATTTAGATTTACAGGCGGAATGCTTTATTCCATGTTTCATCTATGTCTTTTATGCACTATTTTGCATGCCTTACATACTCAGTACATTTTTTGTACTGACGTCCCTTTTGCCTGGGGATGCTGCGTTTCATGCCCGCAGGTCCCGATAGACAGGTCGAGAGTCCTCCAAGTAGGCTATCAGCTCAGTGGAATATGTTAGTGCGCTCCATTTTCTCTAGAGTTGCTTGTTTGGCCAGTATGATTTGGACGTGTATTGTTTGGTATGGCGGGCCCCTGTCCCGACCTTTGTGGTATTTATCTACTCTTAGAGGCTTGTAGACATATGTAATATACATGAAAGATTGTATGGCCTTGTCAGCCTATGTTCAGTGTATGAGTGATCATTTTGGCCTTATAGGCTCGTATGTCATATGTATAAGTTTGTAGTACATGTTGGGTCGTCCAATGTTGAGTGTTTCCTCATGTTTTATTCTACTTATCTCACGACAGCCTCTCCAGATGATTTATCTATGATAGTATGATACGAAAAATACATTACGTTGGTACTCGGTTGAGTAAGGTATCGGGTGCCCGTTGCGGCCCATCGGTTTGGGTCGTGACAAATCTGCCAACTTCAGCATTTCTCCGGGTGGTCTTTAACTCACATGAGCTAACCGCGACCCCGTCCAATTTTACCAAGAAATCTATAAACATAATTTGGACCTACTCGAGGTGTTGGAACACATAATATAACATAATGACGAAGAATCGCACCCCAAACCAAACTAATCAACTTCTAAACTTCAGTCTTCTTCCTACGAACTAATGCGGCGAATCATACTTAGACAACTCAGAATGACACCAAATTTCACACACAAGTCCAATACAACAAAGCAAACCTACTTTCGGGCTCAGAATGCCAAACAAGATCCGATATCACCAAAGTCCACTTCAAATAAAACTTAGAAAACTCTAAAATCTTCAAAATGCCAACATCCAACTATAAGGGCCGAAATGCTCCCTATCCACCAGAAACTCGATCCGAACATATGCCCAAGTCCAAAATCACCACATAACCTATTGGAACCTTCAAATTCTGATTCCGATGTCGTTTACTCAAAGTGTTGACCTAAGTCAAACTTGGTCACCTTAGACATATATTATGTAACTAAGTGATCCAAATTAAACCCAAACTCTTCCAAAACCAAACCAACTGCCACCGCAAGTCATAAAACAGGAAAAATACATACGAGAAGCCTTAATTAGGGGAACGAAGTTTTAGAAAGTAGAATAACTGGTTGGGTTGTTATAATCTCCACCTCTTAAACAAACGTACGTCCTCAAACGGGTTTAGAATCATAACTGAAGTGCCGAATAAGTGTGGAAATCTGCTCTGCATGTTCTCATCGGTCTCCCAAGTCGCCTCCTCTATAGGTTAACCCCTCAATTGAAACTTCGCAGCTGAAATCTCCTTAGACCTCAACCTGCAAACCTGCCGATCAACATTTGCAACCGGATACTCCACGTAACTCAAGCTCTCATCCATATGAACTGTGCTATAATCCAATATATGGGACATGTTAGCATGGTACCTCTGGAGCATATAGACCTAAAAATACTGGATGAACTCCTGATAGGCTAGGAGGCAAAGAAAGTCTATATGAAACCTCACAACTCACTCCAAACCCTCGAACGGACCGATGAACCTCGGACTCAACTTGCCTCTCATCCCGAATCTAATGATACCCTTCATCGGCTAGACTTTCAAAAGTACCTTCTCCCCCACAATAAATGATAAATCACGCGCTTTCTGATCCACGTAACTCTTCTGCCTGGACTGCACTACGCGAAGTCGTTCCTAAATCAAGTTTTCCTTATCCAAGGCATCCTTTACCAAATCAGCACCATACAACCTAGCCTCGCTAGGCTCGAACCAACTAATGGGGGAACGACATCATCGACCATACAAGGCCTCAAATGGAGCCATCTCGATGCTAAATTAATAGCTCTTGTTATAAGAAAACTCAATCAACAGTAAGAATTGATCCCACTGCCCTCCGAAGTCAATAACACACGCTATGAGCATATCCTCTAGAATCTGAATAGTTCGCTCTGACTGCCCACCAGTCTGCGGATGAAAGGCCGTGCTGAGCTATACCCGAGTACCCAACTCACTTTGTACTGCTCTTTATAAATGCAAAGTGAATTGAGTGCCTCGATATGAAATAATTGAAATAGGCATGCCATACAACCTGACGATCTCCTAGATATAAATTCGGGCTAACCTCTGCGAAGTATATGTAGTCATCACCGGAATAAAGTATGCAGACTTGATCAGTCTATCGACAATGACCCAAATATCATCAAATTTCCTCAATGTCCACCGCAAACCAACCATGAAATCCATAGTGATGTGCTCCCATTTCCACTCTGATATAACCATCTGTTGTAGTAAACCACCTGGCCTCTGGTGCTCATACTTAACCTGTTGGCAATTCAGACATCTTAACACATATTGAACTATGTCTTCTTCATCCGCTGCCACCAGTAATGCAGCCTTAGGTCGATTCATCTTCGTGGCATATGGATGAATGGAATAATTCAAACTATGTGCCTTCTCTAGAATTGACTCCCTCAGGCCATCAATATTAGGAACACATAAGCGACCCTAGAGTTGCACAACACCATCATCCCCGATAGTCACCTCCTTGGCATCACCTTATAGTAACGTCTCTCTAAGGATTAACAAGTGCAGATCATCTTACTAATGAGCCTTAATCAACTCGAATAAAGAAGACCAAGCCACAACACATGCAAGAATTTGACTAGGCTCTGAAATATCTAACCTCACAATTTGGTTAGCTAAGGACTGAATGTCCAAATCCAATGTCCTCTCCTGTTCTAGAATGAATGCCAAACTACCCATACTCTCAGCCTTTATGCTCAATGCATTCGCGACCACGTCCGCTTTACCCGAATGATAAAGAACGGTGATATCATAGTCCTTCAGTAACTCAAGCCACATGTGATGTCTCATATTGAGATCCTTTTTCTTAAACAAATGGTGCAAGCCGCGGTGATTGGTGTAAACCTCACATGACACTCTATAAAGATAATGCCTTCAGATCTTGAGAGCATGAACTATCGCAACCAACTCCAGATTATGCAAAGAGTAATTATTCTCATGGGGCTTCAGCTGACGAGAATCATATACAATAACTCTCCTCCCTACATCAATACACAACCTAACCCAATGCATGAAGCATCATAATACACTGTGTACATCCTTGAACCGGAAGGCAAACCCAACATTGGTGTTGTAGTAAACACGGTCTTGAGCTTGTGAAAGCTCGCCTTGCAATCATCATACCATCTAAACTATATACCCTTTTGGGTCAATCTAGTCAAAAGAGCTGTAATAAACGAGAAGACCTCCACGAACCAACGATACTAACCTAATAGCCCCAAGAAACCCCTGATCTCGGTCGCTATGGTAGGACGAGGCCAACTCTGAACTGCATCAATCTTCCTGGCATCCACCTTAATACCCTCACATGATACAAAATTCCCCAAGAAAGCCACAGAATCTAACCAGAATTCGCACTTGGAGAACTTAGCATATAGCTTTTGCTCCCTCATAGTCTGAAGAACTAGCCTCAAATGCTACTCGTGATCCTCCATGCTACGCGAGTAGATCAATATGTCATCAATGAAGATAATGAAAAATGAGTCAAGATATGGCTTGAACAACCGATTCATCAAATCCATAAATGTTGACGGAGCATTACTCAAGCTGAAGGACATCATTAGAAACTCGTAGTGACCATACCTAGTCCAGAAAGCCTTCTTCAGAACATCTGAAGCACGAATCCTTAGTTGATGATAGCCAGATCTCAAGTCGGTCTTTGAGAACACCCTAGCACCCTAAAACTAATCAAAACTGTCTTACCTCACCTCTATCTTCAACTATACAGTAGTCATCAATGCACGACAATGAATACTTATTCTTGATGGTGACCTTGTTCAGCTGGCGGTAATCAATGCACATCCGCATTTGCCCATCATTATTCTTCACAAAAAATATCGGTGTGCCCCAAGGTGATACACTCGGCCGGATGAATCCCTTCTCAAGCAACTCCTAAAGCTTCTCCTTTAGCTCTCTCAACTCCACATGAGCGATACAATAAGGTGGAGTCGATATAGGCTGGGTGCCTAATATCAAATCAATTCCGAAATGGATACGAAGATATGGCAGCATGCCTAGTAAGTCAGCAGGAAATACATCGTAAAACTCCCGCACCATAGGCACTGAATCTATCATGTGAGTCCCCACAACAGTATCTCAAACAAAGGCCAGATAGGCTAAACAACACTTCTCGACTATATGTCGAGCCTTTAAATAAGAAATAACCCGACTGGATGTACTACTAGATGAACCTCTCCACTCTAGCCTAGGAAACTATGGTATCACCAAGGTAATAGCCTTGGCATGACAACCAAGAATGGTATGATGTAGAGACAACTAATCCATGCCTAGGATAACATCGATGTCAATCATATCGAGCAATAGAAGATTCTCTCTGGTCTCGTACCTACAAAGAGTTGCTACATAGGAGCAGTGAACTTGATCCACAACAAAAGGATCACCCACCGGAGTGGACACATATAGTGGAACACACAAGGACTCACGAGTACATCCAGATAAGGAGCGAAAAGAGAAGATACACAGGAATAGGTAGACCCAAGATCAAATAGTACTAAAGCATCTTTATGGAAATAATATATTTGATAACGACATCGGAGTCTACTGCCTCTGGGCTAGCTGGAAAAGCATAAAATCTAGTCGGAGTGCCACCTGACTGGCCTCCACCTCTAGGGCGACCCTAACCCACCTACCCACTGCCTCTGGCTGGCCGCACGGGAGGTGCAGCAGCTGGTGTAGTAATCATGAGATGATAGCCTTGATGCACTGCCTTGCCCTGAAGTCTGGAACAAAAACCTCTTCGGTGACCAAACTCCCCGCACTTGAAACAACCTCTCGGGGTGGGAAACTGCTGACTCTGGATCTAGCCTTGATAGCCCAAGTACCCACTAGAGGAACCCTGAAGAGTTGGTGGATAGTAGGTGCTCTCGGGAAGGGCACTAAAGTAAGGCAGTGCTGGAGTACCCCGAACAAGCTGTGGTGTTGAATACATGTGCATGCTAGGATTTCTCCTCATGAACTGGCCTCCACCCCCAAACGGGTCACCACTAAAACCACCAGAATTCAAAGGACATTTATCCCTTGACATGAATTCTCCACCTTGGTTGCGGATGCACTCGATCCTCAAAGCTATCTCCACTACCTGGAGGAAAGGAGTCCCCGGCTCTGCCTCTCAAGCCATAGAAACCTGAATCTTATAGCGCAAGCCCGGAATAAAGCTCTACACTCTCTCTACATCTGTAGGAAATAAGATAGTTACATGATGAGATAACTGAGTGAATCTCGCCTCATAGTCGGTCACAAACATCTGTACATGCTGGAGCCACTCGAACTGACCCGATAACTCTTCCCTTTGTGAAGTTGGAATATAATTCTCCAAGAAGATGTGCATGAACCGATCCCAAATCAAGGGAAGCGAACCTGGTGGCCTACTCGTAAGATAAGACTACCACAATATTATGCAGCCTCTCCCTGTAACGATGAATGAAATCATGTGGGTACTCGCTGCTAAAGTGGGGAGAAAGAAGCTTAGTAAATAAGTCCAGCCGCTTCTGCTTCTTAACGGTCGAAGCCGGTCTGATCTCTGTCCTAGCCACTGCAATTGGCTGAACTCCGCCCATAGGTAGTACCTATGGGTCTGATAAAAGGTAGAAAATATTCCCTAGCGCATGAGCGTTAGGGGTCTTTACTCCCCCTCCTGCCTGAGATGTTGTCGGGTCCGCTAAAAATAATCCAACATGAGTCACAGAGTCCATGAACTGCAATATACAACCCATGGCCTCCTGGAAGCCAGTCACAGTCGTGAACTCTATTGGAGCCTGCTCGGGTGCAGGTATCTCATCTTGCTCCTCAATAATAGGATCCTCCACCGAATCCACTAGTGGTGCCACTAGGGAAACTCTAGGACGCCCTCGCCCCCAATAGGAGCTTTGGCCCTGCCTCTGTCACCCAAACCAGGGGAGGTGAATCGGCACCCGGTGCCTCACTTGATCGAGCATACCAACATGAGACTGAGGGGCTCTGAACATAGAATTCGGTACTTTGTATGGAAAGTCCACAACGCAGTACAATTTGTGGTACAAAATATAAAGCTAAGTAGAGATTAGCTCCCAATAAACATCTGTATAAAGCTGGGCCAGCAAGGCCGTCATGACTACTACAACTGACAAACCAAAAGAATATACATAAAAGGCCTATAAGGCCAACATACTGCACTAACTGACAGGATATGTCTAACAGCCTCTACTGATGGTTGTATTGTGGTCAGAACAGGGACCCGGCCTACTTATATAATCTTATATATATACTCAAAAATCCAAACCTAGCAACTCTGAATGACGTGAAGCTTACTGATCAGGATAAAACACAGACAACACTTACTGAGGAGGTCTACCCGTCTATCTATATGAACCTGTAGGCATGAAATGCAGCATCCCCGGTAAAAGGAATGTCAGTATGAAATAACGTACCGAGTATGTAAGGGGATAGAATAACTAAAAGCTGAAACTGAATTGTTAATATAATAACTGAAAGTAACTGGGAGTCAAAGATGATCTGAAGATATGCTTACCTGCTGATACTGACTCAACTCTCTCAATATAGTAAGTAAAATAGCTATCTGACCCTGTAAGGATCGGTATGTGTAACTGCTTGGCTGTAGTAGGCTTGCTCGTATGCGCTTGGTCGCAGTAGGCTTGGTATATAACTTACCATCTGATCAGAGGTTGCCCAATAGGGGCCTGCCCATGGATTATAGCTCGGTGGTGGTGAAAATACTATAATACTGTATGTGTATATATATA
>AWOL01S0007797.1:44144-169055 GCA_000715115.1 Nicotiana otophora
ACCTACTTATATAATCTTATATATATACTCAAAAATCCAGACCTAGCAACTCTGAATGACGTGAAGCTTACTGATCAGGCTAAAACACAGACAACACTTACTGAGGAGGTCTACCCGTCTGTCTATATGAACCTGTAGGCATGAAATGCAGCATCCCCGGTAAAAGGAACGTCAGTACGAAATAATGTACCGAGTATGTAAGGGGATAGAATAACTAAAAGCTGAAACTGAACAGTTAATATAATAGCTAAAAGTAACTGGGAGTCAAAGAGATCTGAAGATATGCTTACCTGCTGATACTGACTCAACTCTCTCAATATAGTAAGTAAAATAGCTATCTGGCCCTGTAAGGATCGGTACGTGTAACTGCTTGGCTGTAGTAGGCTTGCTCGTATGTGCTTGGTCGCAGTAGGCTTGGTATATAACTTACCATCTGATCAGAGGTTGCCCAATAGGGGCCTGCCCATGGATTATAGCTCGGTGGTGGTGAAAATACTATAATACTGTATATATATATATATACCCTCTCCTCTCTTGACTGAAAGAATACAACATTTAACTGAATATAATGCCCCGATAACGGAGAATACTATAACTTATGAGACTAGGATAATGTACATGAATTTAGGAGGACGGACTTCTCTATATCTCTCCTTATCAAATGCATTTATTATGAGATCATGCCAAAATTAAGGGAAGGTTTAGCCTTAACATAGTTTAACCATGTTGAGTCCTTAATACCTTCCAAGCAACTCTTCAAACAACTCAACTTAATCTATAGTAGCATAAGGAGATTCATAATCAGTGCCAAGTAAAGACTAAGTCCGTAACTTAAGCTAGTAGCTCCTTTAAGTAAATTTGGGCAGCATCTCCCCTGTAACAAGGGACTCCTCCAATACAATATACCAACAACAAAAACTAGAGCAATCCAGCAACATATAAATATCAATAACAAGACACCATCTAGTAACAACAAGTCACAACTACTTCATGACAAACGGCAAGCTCGGATTGGAATCTGTATACCCCATATCACCCCTTATAGACTTCTTAATCATTTATCAATGATTCCAGCCTTATATATTTATAACAAAGAAAACAATCCACACCTCCAACTATCCTCAATTAGCAACTTTATTCACTAGTTCATGTCTAATCCATACATTTAACTCAATAAACATCAAGAAAACCTTAAGAAAAAGAAAGCACACAATATACTTACCTCCTACAGTAACTTCAAGTCTAAGTCCAAGAAATACTTAGCTTAAAATAGCCCTCAATTGCAATACAACACCATAGAAGTACTAATTTTCACTTAAGCTAATCTTCAAGATTAATCTTGCGTTAGATCATCAAGGTTCACTCTTAATCACTTATGCAATTCTTGAAAGGGTTTTTGGGAGTATGAGGACAAAGTTACTTACCTTAATAAGTAGATACAGTTCGAACCCTAAGCTTAACATAGCTTACCATCATCCTTATTCACATCACAACACCATAGAGGGGTTATTCTTCACCTTTGGCTAACTTTGATGTTGGGTAATGGTGTAGTTTTTTCGGAATTTGCTTGGAGCCTTAGGAGAACTGTTTGGGAGGGTTTGGAGAGTGTGAGTATGGAAAGAGGTTGAAATATGAGCAAAGATTATACCAAAAACGAGATAAAAATAGGTGAAGGTCGGCCACCGACCAACTGGGTTCCATATGGGCTACCTGCACAGTCTCGCAAAAATGCCAATAACACTCTACTCCAATGTCGTATCGACAAAAGATTTAAGTTGTTGGAAACTAGACTTGTAGATCATCCATTTTATGGGTGGGTCTCCCCGTAACTCCAAGTGTATTGGGAGAAAAGCTCAATGGCATTAAACCCAAATTTCAATTGATTTATGAACGTAACTTGTGATAACTTTTGTTTTACAACTTGTTTGACTTTAAAACTTTACATATGGATATTATATGATTCAAGTACCTTAAAACATGACCTCCTTAGCATATTAAGCACTCCTAGTTTTATCCCAAAAGTACAGGTTATAATATGTTTGATTCGTTTAGCCTCCAACCCTCACGATACTTCCGTAACACCTATGTTAACTTATCATTATCTTTGTAAAGGTCCTTAAACTCTCCAGATTATATTGATTCTCTTGATGCGTAATCCAACATGAATGTATGAGGTGTAAAAGCCTCGGTCTTTGACTCTGCCTCTGACGACCATGGGAGCGGCCCCTCTGTCGCGGATGATGCTATTGCGCACGTTCTCACCATATGTGAGAGTATAAAAGAAATATTTAGACATAGAAAAACATTATAACAATAGAAAATGAATAAAGAGAAGTTTCCTAGTACCTTATAGCCTCTTAAAGATAAGTACAGATATCTCCGTACCAATCCGCAAGACTCTACTAGGTCTGCTCATGACCCGTGAAATCTATGTGAACCTAGTGCTCTGATACCAAGTTGTCATGACTTGATTCCCACCATAGGCCGTGATGTCGCCCAATGCTACTGTTAGGCAAGCCAACAGTAAACCCTCAACATAAACAACCATTCATAACACTATTTTAAAATTAAGAATTTCAATAATCGAGTGGAGATAGGTTTAGAAACCACAATAAAAAGCTTTCATTCTTACTAAGTCACGAGATATGATCAAAACATAAAGCTAAATGACATAAATATCAGGTACAACCATGATAATTTACTAAGAATCCCCCAAAGCCGGCGTCACAAATGTATGAGCATCTATTAGAATATACAAAACCATTACAACTACTGTCTGGAAAAGAAATAAACATAATAAAGTAAACATTGTTGGGAGGGGGACTCCGAGTGCTACGGCTCGAAGCATGTAAAGCGGCTCACCACTAAGTCTCAAGCTGATGTGACTACACACTTGAGTGACCACCTGAAGTATCAGTCTTAATACCAGCACAATTAGTGCATGCGTGTAGTATGAGTATGTAAATCAACTTGTATCCAGTAAGTATCTAGTTTAACCTCGAAGAAGTAGTGACGAGGGGTTGATATCGATACTTACTAGTGGTCCAATAACAATGTACATGAAAGTAGAAAAGTATGAAGCACAACAAGTAGCAACGAAACATATAAATATAAATAACATGATTCTTAATATAAGAATAATTAAGAAATCATCAAATACCATAAATTTCCTTGAAGGAAACAAAGATAATCGATATCAAGTACAATGTCAAATCTCCAGTCAGGAAAACTCATATGTACGCTGACTCTCTATCAAATATTATGCACGAGTCCGCCGAGGGGAACTGTCCAATCCCATAAGAATAGTGTTACACAATACCATCGAGCTCATATGGCCCGATCCATAGATGTATCTCATAATACTGTCAAGGCGGACGGCCCGATCCCAGAGGAATAGAGAAACTTTCATCGGGCCACTAGCCCCACTCGCGAAGATACGTGCGACTCAAGAAAACACAAAACTACCGATCACATAAACACAACACGAGGATAGGAATGCAAGAGAAAACACAATTTCTACCGCCATTCAAATATCCCGCCCAAACTCAAAGTAAAGAGGCTCGGTCAAAATACCTAAATTTTAGTCTCAAGCGCATTTATGAATTCAAGAAATCAAACCGGCAAGATTAATTCAAGTAGTACAATTAAGGCAAGATGTAGGTCTAAGTCTACCCGGGCATAATCAAAAATCTAGATTACAAACGGATGCTAGTCACCTTGTACGTTCGTAGCACCCATAGCACGTAGCACATAACAAATAGAATACCTACGAGGATAATTCCCTCTTACAAGAGTAGCAAGAGACTTACCTTGCTTCCAAGTTCACTACTCGGCTCCCACACCTCACTAACATCTCCAATCGACGCCGAGAAACTCAAAACTATCCAAAGGAACATGCGAACCACTCAATATACACTCAAGAACTCATAATTTAACTATTAGAAACAATTCCCAACCCACCCGAAAAGTCAACATAAGTCAACTCGGGGCTCACGCGTCCATATTCCGGAAATTTTTGAAGATAAATATTATCCATGGCTTCATGAACTCAAATATATAATTCATTTGCAATTCTGTAATAAATTTCGTGATCAAATCTCCTTTTTACCATTTCTAGTTTTTGTAACCCAAAATCCTAAAATTCACTAGTTTCCATATTAAAATCCTCACATAATACATGTATTTTGCTTACAGTAAGTATAAATCACTTACCTTATATTAATTGATGAAAATGACTCTTCTAAATCGACCACAATCGCCTTAGAAAGATAGAAAATAGATAAAAATAAGCCAAATCCGAGCTCCCAGTTTATATTATGCCCAGGTATTACCCTTCGCGATCGCGGTCCGAGGAATCAAGATCGCGAAGTAGATATGAGGAGGGATATCCACATCTGAGATGAGGAGTAGATATCCACATCTTTTCACCAGTTCAGGTACACTATGTTCCTTCGAGGATGAACGTTTCATTTAGAGGTGGAAAATATAATGACCCGATAGATCGATTTGAGTTCTACATTTCTGTTTTGTGCTTTGAGACCTTGAATAAACGTATTTGATGATTTGTGACTTGCATGCATGGTTCGTTTTGATTTCCAAAAAGTTTAAATGTTAATTTTCAAATAAAACTTGATTTTTGAACTTTAAATTGGCAGGAGTTGACCACGGTCAACATTGTGGGTAAACAACCTTGGATCGATATTTTGAAAATGTTGATAGGTTTATATGATAATTTTGGACTAGTACGCGTATTTGGTTGGGGTTCCGGGTGACCCGAGGCTGTTTCAGTGCTTATTGTGGAAAGTTGGAAAAATGAGTTTATGAACTTTGAAATCTGAGTTTTGATCCTTGATTCTAGATGTTAGATGTTATTTTGATTTTTTAAGAATACGAGCGAGTTCATATGAGGTTTGTATACTTGTGTGGATGCTTGGAATGGAGCCCGAGGACTCAGGTGAGTTTTAGATTGATTTTGGACTGATTTTGTAGAGTTGGGCATTGTTGGTGTTGTAGGCATCAAATTTGTGATGGCCAGCTCGCATTTGCGATACTTGTGGAGGATTGGGAAGCTTCGCAGATAGCTCGCTTTCACGATGATATCCTTCTTCATATTTGTGAGGTCTTTGTCGTTTTTGCAACAATCGCAATTGCGATATCTCAGTGGCAATTGAGAGTTAAGTTGCTTAGGGGCTGGTTCGTATTTGTGACTAGCTGTTCGCTTTTGCAACATAGCAATTGCAAACTAGAGTTCGCAATGGCGACATCTGCAGCTGGGTAAAAGTAAAGGTTTTCGGGTTTGCTCATTTTATTCCTTTTTTTGAGGCCTAGACTATGCAAGGAGGTGATTTTTGAGAGAAGTTTCTTCCCCAACTTCATAGGTAATAACTTTTGCTTGTTTTTAATTAATTTCCATTATTTTTCATAGATTTTCACCCCTAAATCTAATATTTCATAGGGTAGAAATAAAGGTTTTGGTAGAAATTTAGGACTTTGTATTTTAGATATCTACACCTCGAGTTGAGGTCGGATCTCAAAACAAAACACATATTTGGACTCGGGTGTGAATAGATAATCGGGATTTGATCTTGATTTTGGATTTCGACCAAGTGGGCATGAGTTGACTTTTCTTGACTTCTACAGATAAGTCAAAGATCAAATATTTTTGATACTGGGGTAGTTTTTAAAGCTTATTTTGACTTATTTGAGTATTAAATGGCTAGATTTGAGTGGTTTGGAGGTTTATGTTAAAGGAAAGTCAATTTTGGAGGGTGGAATTATGCTGGAAAGAGGTAAATATATTGGTTAACCTTGATTTGACAGAATTAGGATGTAACTGTGTGTATTTTTGTGTGCTACATATGTTGGGGACGTATATGCAAGGTAACGAGTGTATATGCGTTTGCTATGGGTTAAGCATACGGGTGGAACTAGCTTATTTACACCCTTGTTGCTTTATATATTATGTCTTCCATGCTTTAACGAGATTGTAAAACTCTTTGATTGTTCTTATTCATGTTACTAGGTGTTGAGCTTGTTGTGATATTGGACAATTAGACTATTAAAATGTTGATTTGGCTATTGGTGCAAAAGTGATGACTATTTTCCATATGGCAAGTTATATTCAACCACTCTTTTTGATATTGCTTGTGCTTCCTGCTTTGCTTGGTACTCTCTATATGTTTATGCTTGACGAGGAAGAGCGAATTGCACGAAAGGTGTTTTCATGCTTGTGAGAAAGAGTGATTTTTCGTGCATGAAGGGTGTTTTCATGCTTCTTTCTATTATTACTATTGCAGGAAGGGTGTTTCCTTGCTTATGAGGCAGAGCGAATATGTATAAAGGGTGTTTCCGTGCTTGTGAGGATGAGAGTAAAAGCATGAAGGATGATGTTGTGCCTTTTGATTGATATCTCTTATTCATTGCTTTTGCAAGGCAGATTAAGGATTTGGCTAGGTTGTTTCATGGTTTCCTTGCCAATCTTTTAGTTTGATTTGTTTGTGAAAGGCTTGTTTGGTGTTGTTTGTGGAAGTAAAAATTATTGTTTACCTTAGTTGTTTCTTTTATTATTCCTCGTCCTATTTCTTCTTGATATTGCACTTGTTATCCCTCTTGTTATCTACTTTTGTTATATTACTTGCTACTTTCTCTTGTCATCTTATTTGCTATATTTCTTGTTATTTCCTCGTTATTTAACTGCACAAGTTTGTATGTCGGTCTCTTGATTTAACCTTGTCACTACCTCGTTGGGGTTAGGATCGACACTTACGGAGTACATTGGGTCGGTTGTACTCATACTACACTTCTGCACTTCTTGTTCAGATTTTGGCATCAGACTTAGTGGTAGTTTGTGGACAGACTAGCTTGTTTTGTTGAGGAGACTTAAGGTAGTGCTGTATTCTCGTCCGCAGGCCTTGGAGTCACCTTTCTTTTAGTTCTGCTACTGTTTATTGTGTCAGACAGTGTATTTATTAATTTAGATGATATATTTAGTAATTTTATAGAAGCTTATGTACTCAATGACACCAATTCTAGGAGGTTTTAGACAGATGTTTGGCTTTAGTCTTGTTATATATTTCAGGGTTTTACCCTTTTTTGTTATATCATGTTACTTTATGCTTAGATTTGTTCTTTTATTTCTGTTAAGTGTTGTCTTGTCTAGCAAATGGTGTTAGCCATCACGACCCATTGGTTAGGATTTTTGGGTCATGACAATATTTGGCTAGGTTTTGGGAAATTGGAAGTCAAGAACAAATGAAAAGGCATAATTTTGTGTTTAGGACTAGCCCGGAGCAGGTAAATATCTTGCTTAACCTCGACTTAAGTGAATATTTTTTTAAATGGAATTATATGCTACATGTTATGTATTTGGGGGTGACGTATATGTGTTGTGACGAGCCTATATGTGCGCACTAAGGTTATATCATGCTCGAGGTAAAATTTAGGTTTCGTGATGCCTTGTTGGTACATGTTCTACTTGTTATATGCGGTAATTGTTTGAATGACTACTTGCGCTATCCTATTCATGTTAGAGATCATGTTTAGGCTTTTTATGCTTTACCTAGACATGAAGACTATTTGTATGATTAGTTCCATATTAGAGCTGTAGTCATACGCTATACTTATGCATACATCATGCATAGAAATCACCTCTTGTATACATGCATACATCCAAGTATGTTTATTTCTCTGTCCATATGCATCATATATGCTTATCTCTTATTTATATGCATTTATTCCTTTATATGGTTCTGTTATATGGTGGAGATTACGGCACGTGTGTTGTCCGTGCAGTTGAGATGATTATGGCACGAGGTTTCTAACGTGCACTTATTGTGACATTGATATTGTATTGGCATAGTGGTCTATGTCATGTCATTACTGTGATATTTTGTAACGACCCGACCGATTATTTTGAGCATTTGTACTTTGCTCGGTAGTTTAAGGGCATGAGTAGCTCTGTATGATGTATTAAGACTTATGTAAATTGTTGGTTTTGGTTTTCAGGTTATTCGAAATCGAATTGGAAGAATAAATTTTATTGTTGAAGCTTAAAATTGGGAGAGTTGACCAAGTTTGACTTTTTAGCATTTGACCTCGAATTGAAATTTTGATGGTTCCATTAGCTCCATTGGGTGATTCTGGACTTAGGAGCGCATCGGGATTATGATTTGGAGGTTCGTGGTTGAATTTAGCTCGAAATTGCGAAAGTTGAAATTTTGGAAAGTTTGGCTGGGAGTGGACTTTTTTATATCAGGGTCGGATTTCGATTCCGGAAGTTGGAGCAGGTCCGTACTGTAAAATGTGACTTGTGTGCAAAATTGGAGGTCAATCGGACGTGATTTGATAGGTTTCGGCATCGGTTGTGGAAGTTTGAAGTTTCAAAGTTCATTGATTTCTAGTTGAGGTGTGATTCGATATTGTTATGTGTGTTTTGAGGCCTCGAGTAGGTCCTTATTGTGTTATGGAACTTGTTGGCATGTTCGGACGGGGTCCCGAGGGGCTCGGGCGAGTTTCAGATGAGGTTCGGATCATTTCATTGCATTTTTGGATTTTTGCTAAGCTACTGATTCTGGTGTAATCGCACCTGCAGCTGGTTTGCGCAGGTGCGATGGTCGCAGAAGCGACAGAGGAGTCGCAGAAGCGTGAAGGGGAGTTGGGAGGGAGGATCGCAGGTGCAGGTGCTTGGACGCACCTGCGTAAACGCGGATGCGGCTTAAAGACCGCAGGTGCGAGGGAATGCTGGGTCAGGCTGTTTTATATCATGAATCTACCTTCGTGTTTGATAATTGGATTGTGAATTTTAAAGAAAAAATTGGGGGTTTTGGCCTCAAATTTCATAATGTGAATATTTGAGTTTTGAACATCGAATTGGAGTCGGATTTGAGTGAAACTAGTATGATTGGACTCGTAATTGAATGAGTTGTCAGATTTTGTGAGTTATGTTAGGTTACGATGCGCGGGCCCGGGTGTGATTTTTAGCTGATTTTGGGTTTTGATTAAGGATTCAATCTTTATCATTTGGAATTGTTTCCTTAGGATTTATTTGACATTTTTGAGTTGCTTTTGGCTAGTTTTGAGCCGTTCGGAGGTCTCTACGTGCGTGATGGCATCTTTGGAGCATTGCTTGGCTTGCTCGGCATTGGTATTGGCTTGTTCTAGGTAAGTAACTCTTCTAAACTTAGTGATGAGGGTATGAAACCCCGTAATACGTGTTATGTGATCGGTATTGAGGTGACACACATGCTAGGTGAGGGGCGTGTGGGCGTGCACCATTTGCATTGGGACTATGTTGCTTCTATGGCACTATATAGTCGTCCTACTTTGTTGATGTCCGTGTTTTCACCATGTGATAAAGTAATTGAGCTGTCAATCATGCTAGATATCATGTTTAGGCTTTATGATGATACTGCTAGGACCTATAGTGGTCGTTTCTTGCTGTCATTTTACTGATTTCATTGATATTTCGTACTCAGTCATATTCATGCATTCATATCATATCTCAGTCTTAGTTGTTATTTGATGATACATCATATCATTGTTGTCGGGATAGTTTCATGACATTGTGAGCCCATGAGTGAGACTGGAGAGATTGATGACTGAGTGAGGTTGGGGGCCTGTTTGTGAGGACTTGAAGTTGGGTTTTGACGGTAGCTTGAGCACGGAGATTTTGATTGTGTGAGCACGTGCTTTCGTGATTTATACGTCCATTGGTGCCCCTATTAGTGGAATTTGTGATTGGATGACTATGTGGTGAGTATGATGAGATTGCGAGATGTGTTCAGATTGTTCGAATGTGATGAGAAGAGTTTACTTGAGATGTAGAAAGGACTATTGGGTGCTTGATTTTCGTTTTGATATGACGTACAGTCTCGAATATGAGTGCATTGAAGGATACTCTCCGTTGCTTAATGCTGGAACGAAATAGGTTCTCATGTCTTGTTGATGGGTTCAAAATCAGGAAGACTAAGTGATTGCGTAGTAGTCGTGACTGTGGAAGGGTATATGGAGATGTCAGTTTGAGGCAAAGCAGGTGGGTTGTCTCCTGCGAGGTGTCCTGAGGTTGTGTGATCCCTATAATGATTTGTAGAGAGTTCTCTTTTACCAGTTAATGATATATGTTGCAATTTGAGTTTGGATCGCTTGTGGAAGTTGGCTTAACCATCACGAGGATGAACGCGAGATTTGCAGATGATTTGAGGTACTAGATGGTTTGTGTTACATGAGCGGATGAAGAATTTACTGGAATCTCACTGTGGTATTATGGTAGTAATGTGGTATCGCTATTGTAAGTAATAAGATGTTTTATTCCATGACTTTGAGCCAAGTAGGGAAGTCTGCTATCGACGAGTTGATTGCACGGTTATGTGTTGTATTGGTTTCGGTTTGGGGTATATTGGTGAATCAGTTATGACTTGCAGAGGTCGAGATCGAGGATGACTCGGGTAAAGAAATTTCTAGATACGGGTTGTATTACACTCAATGGGTAAGTGGGAATCATGGGATGAATCGAGTTTGTTATTCGTGAAAGATGTAGTGTGCAAGGAGTAGGAATTTGTTTGGTTGCTTAGGAGTGTGGGTTACTCCCTTGGGTGTTGGTGTGCTAATGGGGAACAGGTCGTTCGGTCTGTTTGGTCGGTTTAATTGAGATTTGAGTAGAGTAGATGACTCTCAAGAATGGTTCTAATGGATTCAAGATTTATATGTAGCGATTTGAAATTTTCAAGATTTGTATATGGCTAAAAACTGAGAGTTACATTGGATGGTGTCGAGACTTGTGGCATTTTTATACCATTGTAGATTATGCATTTCAGCATCAAGAAGGTGAAGAAAATAGTTTTAGGTTCACATAAGGTCTCTTTAGAGTGGGTGTCTCAGTTGTGGTACTTTGGGGTGCTTAAAAGGGAAGTCAGCGGCTTATGGGCTTTAGGGCGTTGTGGTTTTATACTAGGGTCTTTTGTGTGGTGAGTTTTGGTTGAGGATCGTGGTATTATGGTGAGGAGAACTATCAATTTGAAGGTAATACGGAAAGAACTCGGAGAGGTAGGACAACTTGGTAGTAGGTTAGATCAACACAGTAATGGATATAATCGGTTCTTTGGGTACTTATGATGTGGCTAGTCTCTATAGGTGTTTCGTGAAAATGCTCTTCGGTTTTGGCGACCTGCGTGGCTGGGTTGAGTTAGAGAGATTCGGTTCTGATAGCTTGGTTATGTGCAAATGGTTTCGAAGATTCTCAATGGTTTCTACCACGGTTCGAGGAGTATATTTCCTACTGGCGTGGGGAGCATGTGGTGTATAGTGATTTTCTCCTGGAATGAAATCAAATGGAATGTCCTTGGCTAATTGAGTATGTAGTTTCTTGTGACTCGGAGTGAACTACGAATTTCTCATATTTTTCATATGATGGCATGGTATATGCGGTGTGTTGTGTGGGATTGAGATTTACGTGAGCGAGATCACAGTTCAGCTTTGAAGGGAAGGTCATAAAATTCTTAGGCAGCATGGACGGTTTCAGAGGACCAGGTAAATGATATTACTATTTAGTATGGTTTGATGAGCGTATACATTTCAGAAGGGGAAATGTGTTTTGATTTATGGATACTTCACTGGTACTGCGACACTCTCCTGGTTGATCCATTGCTGATATTCAAATTTTGCTATGTGGCACAGAAGAATTTTAGAAGTATTTCTCGTGGGATGATTGTGTATGAGAGATATGTTAGACATTCTAGCGGTGAAGTTGGGATCAGATATGGTGATTCGTGTGTTCTATGGATTTGGAGACTTGGAGTTCTCAAGAGGAGATTGTTTCATGGTTGTGGACTGTGAAGTCATGGCCGAAGCTAGCTAGATGATAGTATGTGTTATGATTCAGTCACTGTGGACCTTCGTAGGGTTATTTATCTATTGGTGGGTGATCAGAGTTGATTTGGGGTTTATTGCTAAACCCAATAAGTATGTGTATTCTACACCGGGTCAGACTGGTCGACTCCGTACTGCTATTGTTAAGGGATGTGCCATTCGGTTATTGTTGAGCTTATTCGTGTTCTGAAATGATTTGTGAGTTACTCTTCTATGCTACGATGAGTTGTGATTCGTGGGTTATATGCACACACGGTGTGGTTCTATTTGGGCTTTATAGCAAAATTTGAGCGAGATGAGTATTTGGGTATTACGTGATTGTTTGCGCCTTGGCTATGTTCTTTTCGAATTGTGGTATTGTGCTATTTTCTCTCCGGGGTTATGGTAATGCACTTCGAGTACTTGATGTTGAATTTCGCGTGGTTATTGATTTTGGGCATGGTGGGTGAGGTATTTCATATGGACCAGTGGTTGGATGGGGTCACGCATTGCAGCGGAGTTATGTTGAGATATGATCCCTTGTGTTAGATTCGTGTGTTTTGGTTCTACGGTGTGTGATAGGTTCTTAGCATTGCGTTGTGGTGGTACTTGTTGAGCTTGCAGGACAGTTCTCCCGTTTGAGTTAGTTTTCCATGATTTAGTACATTTGGAATATTGCTTATTGGTGCACGGATTGCACGGGTTGTGGCTTTAGATTGTATGGGTGTGTCATGTCACTAGAGTGGTCGTGTTGGATGAGATGAGGTCATTGGACCTAGAATGGATACTATCGGAATAGATTACAACATGGTTGGAAGGATAATATCAAAAGTCGGCATAGAAATTTGCTATAGTTCTTGTCGAATGAGAGGGAGTTTCATGACTGGTTGATCTGATGAATGGTTATGAGTTATGCATGTTTCTTTCATCATCGGCAGTGTACGAAGGTTTTAGAATGGAGTCTTTTTTGATATGAGATTTATTACCGGCATTGGGTTATTTTGAGCAGTTAGTGTGATTAGAAATCATTGCTACAAGTATCTATGTTATGTGATATATCATGCGATTGTATATTGGGTTATGGTTGCGGCTTGGTACAGCTTGTTCAGACTTATACAGGGTGTAGGTTGCAAGATTCAGATCTTATAAGAAATTCCAGATGTTGGAAATTGGATTCTAAGGCTTGTGGGCTAAGTTGAATTGAGAAATTTCAGTTATGTTGTGTTATCGAACTTGTATGGTACATGGTGACGTAGGATCACCCACGGGTATGTGCATGGTAAGGTTATACGGCGGTTTGTTGGCTTTGAGAACAACTCTGTACATGTTCGAGGACGAACGTATGTTTAAGTAGGGGAAGATGTAACGATCCGACAGGTCGTTTTGAGCATTTGCACTTCGCTCGGTAGTTTACAGGCATGAGTAGCTCTGTATGATGTATTAAGACTTATGTGAATTGTCGGTTTTAGCTTTCAGGTTATTCGGAATCATATTGGAAGAATGGATTTCATTGTTGAAGCTTTAAATTGAGAGAGTTGACCAAGTTTTACTTTTTAGCATTTGACCTCGGATTGGAATTTTGATGGTTCCGTTATCTCCGTTGGGTGATTATGGACTTAGGAGCGCGTTCAAATTGTGATTTGGAGATCTGTGGTTGAACTTGGCTCAAAATGGCAAAAGTTAAAATTTTGGAAAGTTTGACTGGGAGTGTAATTTTTGATATTGGGGATTCCAGAAGTTGAAGCAGGTCCGTAATGTCGAATGTGACTTGTGTACAACATTTGAGGTCAATCGGACGTGATTTGATAGGTTTCGGCATCAGTTGTGGAAGTTTGAAGTTTCAAAGTTCATTGATTTCGAGTTGAGGTGTGATTCGTCTTTTCGATGTTGTTATGTGTGTTTTGAGGCCTCGAGTAGGTCTGTATAGTGTTATGGAACTTGTTGGCATGTTCGGACGGGGTCCCGAGGGGCTCGGGCGAGTTTCGGATGAGGTTCGGATTATTTTATTGCATTTTTGGAATTTTGCTAAGCTGCTGGTTCTGGTGTGATCGCACCTGCTGCTGGTTTGCACAGGTGCGATGGTCGCAGAAGCGGCAGAGGAGTCGCAGAAGTGTGAAGGGGATCTGGGCATGAAGATTGCATATGCGGGTGCTTGGACGCACCTGGGCAACCACAGATGCGGTTCAAGTGCGCAGAAGCGCGATCGCAGAAGCGACTTAAAGACCGCATGTGCGAGGGAGTGCTGGATCAGGCAGTTTTTGCAGAATCCAAGTTTTACCGCAAAAGCGGTGGTTGCAGATGCGACGAATTGTCTGCAAATTCAAAATTGCTAGGCAGAAGCTATATTATCGAGGGTTTTGGTTCTTTCTTCATTTTGGGAGCTATGGAGCTCGGATTGAGGCGATTCTTGAAGCAATTTTCATCTTGTGGACTGGGGTAAGTGTTCTCTTCTCATTTTTTATTTTATATCACGAATCTACCTACGTTTTTGGTAATTGGATTTTGAATCTTAAAGAGAAAATTGGGGATTTGGCCTAAAGTTTCATAATATGTTTTGAATATCGAATTGGAGTCGGATTTGAGTGGAACTAGTATGGTTGGACTTGTAATTAAATAGGTTGTCGGATTTTGTGAGTTTTTTGGTTACGAGGTGCAGGCCCGAGTGTGATTTTTTGTCGATTTTGGATTTTGATTAAGAGTTCGGTCTTTATCATTTGGAATTGTTTCCTTGGGCTTTATTTGACGTATTTGAGTTGCTTTTGGCTAGTTTTGAGCCTTTCGGAGGTCGCTACACGCGTGATGGCATCTTTGGAGCATCGCTTGGCTTGCTCGGCATTGGTATTGGCTTGTTCTAGGTAAGTAACTCTTCTAAACTTAGTGCTTAGGGTATGAAACCCCGTAATACGTGTTATGTGATCGGTATTGAGGTGACACACATGCTAGGTGAGGGGCGTGTGGGCGTGCACCATTTGCATTGGGACTATGTTGCTTCTATGGCACTATATAGTCGTCCTACTTTGTTGATGTCCGTGTTTTCACCATGTGATAAAGTAATTGAGCTGTCAATCATGCTAGATATCATGTTTAGGCTTTATGATGATACTGCTAGGACCTATAGTGGTCGTTTCTTGCTGTCATTTTACTGATTTCATTGATATTTCGTACTCAGTCATATTCATGCATTCATATCATATCTCAGTCTTAGTTGTTATTTGATGATACATCATATCATTGTTGTCGGGATAGTTTCATGACATTGTGAGCCCATGAGTGAGACTGGAGAGATTGATGACTGAGTGAGGCCGGGGGCCTGTTTGTGAGGATACTGATACTATAGCACGTGAGTTGTCCCTGCAGCACGTGAGTTATTCGTGCGGATCCAGATATTTCTTTACTTAATTACTTTATTAATTATTTTTGGAATTGGTTAGTGGTTAACTAGCTTACCTAGCAGGTTGGGTTAGGTGCCATCACGACTAATTGGATTTTGGGTTGTGACATATTGATATGCTATAGCATGATAAAATTTTGTGCTGGGACTTGGGTATAGATTCGTCCCTTCGGAATCAGGTGATCACCCATATTACATTGCACCTTGAAAGTGCAAGTGATATGTGTATCAGGTTGGATCACATGGGATGTGCCAAATATTGGTTATGGTTGAGTCTTGAGCATGCATTGACATTCTAGACTCATGTGTAAACATCCATGCATATCATTGGCATATACACATTCATGCATTTTACATATTCATGGGACTTATTAGTGGATTGATGGATACTTGGAGAGTACCAAATTGATATATATGTTGAGTTTTCATCATGCATAGATATTTTAGACTCATGTAAGAGCATTCATAAAAATGCTATTTGAGAATAGATGTAAATATGATACATTATCATGCATAGACAGTCTATATTCAAGTAGAAGTATTCGAATACATATTTCTTGGTGCATATCTCCTTTGTATGCGGATCTGGTGCATTCATATATGCTTTTGACCTGGTTATTTGGAAAAATATTCTTATTACCTTCTTCTTGATTGAGCACCTTATTATTATTATTATCCGTTGTTGTTCGACTATTTCTTGGCTATTCCTCTGTTATTGTATATGCTTATGAGCTGCACATGTTACATAAAGTGAGTATTTCTTTACTACATCTTGCCACTACTTTGGTGAGGTTAGTGTAATGACTCAGCCAGTCATTTTGTGTATTTGAGACTCGGTTTCCAATTTGATGCTTCCCATATGCTTGTTTGTTGTTTTATTTCTTGAGGGGATGGTTGGTTTGGTTTCAGGAAGGTTTGGAAATGAATTGGAACACTTAGTTCCATTGTTGGAAGCTTATGTTGTAAGAGTTGACATGATTTGACATTCAAGTAGATTACCTCGGATTGGTGATTTGATGGTTTCAATTGGTCCATATGGTAATATTGGACTTAGGCATATGCCTAGACTTGAATTTGGAGGTTCCTGGGATGTTTTGGCTGAAATTGACGAATTCTAGAAATTTGAATTTTTGAAAGTTCGTAGGTTTCATCGGGAGTTAACTTTTTGGTGATATCAAACTTGGATTATCGTTTCGGGACTTGGAATAGGTTCATTTAGTGCTTTGGAACTTGTGGGTGAAGTTTTTTAGAATCCTAATGTTTAGGCATGATTTTGACATGTTCGAATAAATAGCAAAGTTTGGAACTTAAGAGATTGATTTTGATCGTCGATTATTGGTCTTGATGTTATTCGTAGTGTTTGGAGCATTTGGATAACCACGGTGGTTAACGTATTGATGTTTGGCTATAATTATATATGTTTAGTGCATTACTTACCTTACATTTTAGGTGCTTTAATGCTAAACTATACTATATTTGTGTTTAATTGAGTTTATTTTATGTGTAGGTATGTTGAAGACGAAATTGGGAGCAAAGTAGAGATTTTATGTATATTTTATGCACTACAAGAATGGGTTGTGATTATTTGATAACGAAAAATATTATGATATATTATTGTGAAAAAGACAAATTAAAGGAAGACAAAAAAGGAACAATGCAAAGGATTTTGGAAAGGAAAACAAAAACGTGAATTTGGAAAAATTAGGCAATGAAAGAAGAGAAAACGTGAAATGCAAAAGTTAAACAAATCAAAATGAGGAACGAAGCATAAGAGCAGCCGGCGATGCGAAAATTATTCCTCACGTTTAACCTCGCGAGGCGAGGTCTGCAGTGTGAGGAGGCGTGCAGTGAAGCTGGCGACGCCAGGGCCAACGCGAGATGGGTGCGTGCATTTTGCCTCGCGAGGCAAGGCCTGTAGCAAGGCGTTCCAGATTTTTAAAGTCTATTTTGTCTCCTATTTGATTTTGGACTTGGTTAATTCATTTAGGTCTTTTTCATACACATATAAATAGTCATTAAACACCATTCTTAGGAGGTTTTTCGACCGGAGGCAAGAACATCAGGCTTGGAGGAGACTTCTAACTAGTTTTTCTTCTCTTCTCTTCCTTTAATCTCATAAATTATTAGTTCTAGAGTTTTGGGTGTTGCATGAACGTTGTAGTTTTAAGCTTGAATTGTTCTTATTAGTTTATCATATTGGTTTATGTATTCAATCTTGCGCTTAATTATTTAATTGATTGATCACCAATTGAATAATATCTACGAATCTAGGATTGGACTCGGGAGAGGGAATTCTAGATTGCATATAAGATTGAGTAGAGCAAGATCTTAACTCTGGGGGGTGGGGGGGGGATTTACGGTTAGGATAGGAATATACCTAATCGCTTTGCTTGGTTACTATACAGGAATTATTAATACGTTCTTGTTAATTCTAATTCCATAGGAATATAGGAGTTAGATTAGCTTGAATAGGCGAGTAGTACTTCAGGAGAAGGCTACGAGCAATATTAACATTGGCAACCAATAAACTAGATAAATTAATTAGACGATTTAAGCGGAATACTCAACAGGATTGTTAGCTAACCCATAGCTCTAGAATATTCACTCACATTGAATTCATCTTTAAGCTTGTCGTTATTTTCTTTAATTTCTTAATTTGTTACTCTAGATTAATTTTAGTTTTATTAAATATTCATAATTTAGAAAAGTGCTTCAATAGATTAATTGTTTGGTTTAATTTAGTTGATAGTTAATCACAAGTCCCTATGGGTACAATATTTGGACTTACAATCCTATATTACTTGTCAACCACATATACTTGCGTGTGCGTTTGGGAGCAACAAGTTTTTAGCACCGTTGCCGAGGACTTAGAAATTAACTATTCTACTAGATTGGATTTTTACTTTTCGTCTATTCAAGTTTTTATTTTTTTATTTTTGTCTTTATTTAATATTTTATTATCTTTGTTGACATGGCATCTTAGAATGATAATTGGTCGAATATTGGTTATTCTTATTATGGTGATCCTTGTCCATATTGTGGAGGACCACACTTGTGGCAAAATTGTGCATCTCAATCTTATGTGTGGAATAATTGTAATATATGTGGTTGTCAAGGTGGCCATTGGGATGGTTGTCCAAATTCTTATTATCCGTCTCAGAGCTCTTATTATTGTCACGCTCCGAAATAGAGGAGCGCGACCGACGCTCAACCGAGTAAACCCAGTCGAGCAAGCCTAATTCACATTAACCTCTCATCATTACTCATGCATGATTTACCAAAACATAATTAGATCTTGACTTTCATATTGAATACATTTGGCTCAACGGCCTAAAATTTTTTCTCATGGTGGGTACACAACTTTATAAATAGCTGTAAATACTGTGAACATAAATACATGACAAAACTCAAAACTTTAAGTACATTACCCATAGTGTACATGGAGCTTCTATGACAATGGATACCTATATACATAAAATGAACTAGACCCAAACACCCACTAGAACTATAGCGGGCTCACCATAAGCTGAGTAGTGAAGAAGATCCCTATCAAAGATCCATATCATCTTGTAAAAGTATACCTGTATCCATTAAAAGATGCAGCGCCCCCAGAAAAGGGATGTGAGTACATGTGGAATAGTACTTTATGTAAGGCAGTCAAAACAACATATGAAAATACGGTAACTCAAATAAGAGGCAAATAAAGTACATCAAGAAGCTACGAAACATCCCATAGGATCACATTTCAAGTCTTATTATACTTGCATCATTCTAAACTTCTTTTAGGATCAACTAAGCCATATGAACTATATGTGGAATACATAATATAATGTAATTGTAACAACATGTACAAACAAGGCCAATGAAAGTGGCACCTTCCTCCCTTATTTTACACATATACATTTCATAGACCGTCCTTAGCGTTAACATATCATATTATACACCTATGCATCTCATAGACCGTTTACAGTATCACCTATACAATACACATGTACGTTTCATAGACCGTTCACAGTATTCACTTACACAATACCAATACACCTATTCAAGGGCTTGGAAATATAACATGAATATGATGAATCATAGCAACAATAAAAGGGCTTAGATAGTCGTTAACGTCAAGCAAAGTTATTTAGAGCTTCCATTAACATTTATAAATATTCAGTCAGGAATCCTCTATAACCACCTTCACACAAAGCGGCCCTACTGCCTCACCCCAACATATGCGGGGGAGGTGTATCAAGATACCACAATCTCTACACAAAGCGGCCCTACCGCCTCACCCCAATATATGCAGGTGGTGGTGAATCACAATACCACAATCCCAACACAAAGCAGTCCTGTCACCTCACCCCAATATATGCGGGTGGAGGTGTATCACAATACCACAATCCCTACACAAAGTGGTCATGCCTCCTTACCCCAATATATGCGGGTGGAGGTGTATCACAATACCAAAATCCCTACATAATGCGGTCATGCCGCCTCACCCCAATATATGCGGGTGCAGGTGCATCACAATACCATGATCCCTACACAAAGCGGTCATGCCACCTCACCTTAATTTATGCGGGTGGAGTTGTATTCCACAATATCAAAACTTTACACAAAGCGGCCTTGACGCCTACCCCAATGTATGCGGGTGAAGGTGTAATCCCATTCACAATACCATGTATAAACTCAAAGCAACATAGTTTGTCATTACATTTAAGGTCGTAATTTCTCATATCATTGGAATACTTCATGTTCATGCTCATCATGGAGAAACACAACTCATTACATTAGCACATGAATGGTAAGTCAATATGTCGATTTCAATGGCACATGGGCCCAATTTCCTTTCTTAAGGTTCATCATAATTTATCATAGGACATCTCCCTTTCATGTCGTTATTCACTCACTTGACATCTTCAAGCCATTAGCTAAGTTCATGGCTCTTGGGGAGTTAACGTCAAAGTCATTTATATTAATTATTTTAGTAGCATACATACTATGACTGAAACCATAGGAACATACAACACCACTTAATTCTCATTTTGGCAAACAACCACATTTCATGTTCATACCATCACTTACTTGTACTTGCCATGGGTGATCATAGGACATCAAGAACATTTAAAATATTTAGGAACACCATAGCCTCTCCTCATGAGGGCGTAGGAGCTTATAATACATTGGAAACATAAGTACAAATACATTAATCTCATAACCTTTCACACCATATATCACTTCACAATTACTTTCAACTACTTACAACATCATTATTTCATTGGCTCCTTTGGCCATACATATTATTCTCCATTTATGGCACCGTGGCCATATATCATATTCCGCACTTTCATTTCTTCACTTTCAAGGATTATCATCATGAACATCATCATATAGAATACTCTTGAAATACCTTTCCCCAAAAAGGGCAATACACAATTTCAACTCTTAAATATGTAAGAACTCAAAACATATTGGAAATGCCTAACAAGCATAGCATTATTTAGAACAATTACATTTGGACATGACTTGAGTACATAAGCTTTTGGATAATTCTATTTTTGGACTCAATTTGGAATAGTTGAATGAAGGCTCATTTCATAATATTTCACACATCATTTCATTTCATTGGCGCTATTGGCCATAACTATAACTTTCATTCTTGGAACGGTGTTCACACTTTATATCTCCAACTCACTACTTCACACTTTATATACCCAGCTCACTACTTTCACTTTCAAGCATCTATATAGATTATCGACAGCAAGAAATCCCTAATCACGACTTTTAGTATACCTATGAGCAATTAAGAGTCTTATGCACATTGAGACTTCTTACACAATTTGACATAATAGCCTTCACTTGAAACACTGCTTGGAGTCATAACATTTGTATACCCAACTCTTACTTTGAAGACATTCCCGAAGGATAACATCATATGATAAGATCATCCGGAATATATTTTGAACATATACCTTTCAACACAAATCTTATTCGGAATAGTTAATTTATAAAGAATAACTCAGGACTCACAAGAACATCATGGGATTCAATTCTAGGAAAGAAGTTTAGCCAACATACCTCGCTTTGAGCTTTCCTTAAATTACTACAACGTTCCGCAGAATCACATTTGACCGCACATCTGACCGTAGAATCACATGTTTCCAGCCTTTGGTAATTCAGTCAATACATCCTGTAGAAGTATCCAAATGACGAACGGTTTGAAGTGTTGGAAACTAGACTCAGAGAGCTTTAGTTTGATAGGTAGATCACCTCCTAAGTAGTTATAGTTTGGTAGCCGAATGCGTTTGAAGTAGGATCTTGTGCGAACTCACTTCAAACTTTATCCCATCATAAATATTTTCAACTTGACTTAGCCTTGGGGCTCTTCTTAGACCATAAACCATTCTTAATGTACCTCATACATATATATTATAATATTCAATTGATATCATTCATATAATAGTCCTTGTCTGCACACAAAATAATATAATTAACGCACATCGACTTTCTTAATAGCGCTTAAGTACTTCAAAATTTTTCGGGGTGTTACAATTATAATATTTCTAATAATGTTTATGAGGTTTATAGGAGCAATGAAGTGGAGGATATGGAATGTGATGCTCGTATTATGGACATAATGAGGCAATTAGCCGAGCAACAAGATGAAAATCAAAAGTCTATTATGGACATGATAAACTCAGTAACCGAGTAACAAGTTCTTGATGCCTTAGCGATCAAAAGAATCCAGGCTAGAATGGACGAATTAATGGCCAATTTCCAAGAAGAACCTTAACTCGACGAAAAGAGCGAGTTCCCATAAGAAGATAATTTTGAAGAAGCAGATATAGTGAGCGAATCTTGGCTAGAGGAACAAGCTCAACTGATAAAATCTCATGTGTTTCTTCGTGATGGTCTTTCAAATATGACAGAACAACTGATAGAAGGACGAACTGAGCTCAGGCCAGAGAGACTACGGTCAACATTTTGTATAAATGGACCCGGATCAGTATTTTATCAATCCCGGTGGGTCCGTATCATGATTTGAGACTTGGGCGTATGCCCGAAATTTAATTCGGAAGTCCCTAACTTCTTTTGACTCCTTTTGCTGAAAACTAGCATTTTTGAAAGTTGAAGAATTCCTAAGATTTACCATAGGTTGACTTTGTTGCTACCGGGTTCGAATTTTGGTTTCGGAAGTTGGAATAGGTTTATTTTACTATTTATGACTTGTCTGCAAATTTTGGTGCAAAACGGAGTTGATTTGACGTGATTTAGATGTCCGGTTGTAAATTTGCATGTTCTTGAGTTTCTTTGAAAATTTCATTCATTTTGATGTCTGATTCATAGTTTTAGGTGTTATTTTGGTATTTTGATCATGTGATTAAGTTTGTATGACATTATTACACTTGTGTACATGTTTGGTTTGGAGCCTGAGGGGCTCGGGCGAGTTTCGGATAGGCTACAAAGTGATTTTGGACATAGGAGAATAGTTGATGCGTTCATTGTTGTTGGTGCTCTGATGCAGGTCTCACATTTGCGAGACTCGTAGTTGCAAACAAGGCTTTGCATTTTCGAGCATGGGTTGGATTGGGGAGTCTCGCATTTGTGAGGAGAAAGTTTGCATTTGCAAACTTGCAACTGACGCTTTTGCGAAGGCAGAGTCGCATTTGCGACTCAACGTGTTCATGGGCAACATTCGCATATGCGAAAGGATGGTCCGCATTTGCGATGGATCTGGGTTCGCATTTGAAACCAAAACATTGTATCTGTGATGACTGATTTTCTGAGAAGGGTTCACATTTGCGACCTCTTTCTCGCATTTGCGAGACCGACTGAGAAGGACCTGCTCATTTGAAACATGGAAGAGGAACTCAAGAAACTTATAGGTAGAGTCCAAAGCATTAAAGGTAGAAAAGGATTTGAAGGTCTGAATTATGAAGATCTGTGTATTCAGCCAGATGTGGAACTGCCAGAGGGTTACATACCTCCCAAGTTCGAAATGTTTGATGGCACTGGTAATCCGAAGGTGAAACTGAGAACCTATTGCGACAAGCTTGTGGGATTAGATAAGAACGAACAAATCCGCATGAAACTGTTCATGCAAAGTCTTACAAGAGATGCCCTGTCTTGGTATATCAGGCAAAACCCGAAGAAGTGGGTAAATTAGGTAAGTATGGCATCAGATTTCATGGACAGATTCAGGATCAACACAGAGAACACGCCAGACATTTTCTATATCCAAACCTCAAGAAGAAGATGACAGAAACCTTTCGCGAGTATGCTACTCGTTGGAGGTCAGAAGCCGCAAAGGTAGGACCAGCGCTTGAAGAAGAACAAATGAACAAGTTCTTTGTTATAGCTCAAGATCCGCAGTATTATGAAAGGTTGATGGTCATCGAGAATCAAAAGTTCTCAGACATCATCAAGTTAGGAGAGAGGATAGAAGAAGGAATCAAGAATGGGATAGTGACTAATTTCGAGGCGCTGCAAGCCACAAATAAAACCTTGCAATCAAGAGGTATCTCAAAAAAAGAAGAAGTGGGCGCTGTGATGGTAGCCCAGGGCCCTAAGTCTCCCCTCACATACCAAACACCTCCACCACATATCAAACCTCACCCCCAAAATACCAATACCTTGCCACCGCCTACCATACCTACAACACTCAACCTGCATATTACCATTCACCTCCACCCGCCCGCCAAAACTACCCAAAGCCACGTCCAAATTTTGACCGCAGAACTCCCAAACAATACACCCCAATCGCTGAACCCATAGCCCAACTGTATGAAAGACTAAAGGCTGCTGGTTACATCACTCCTATTCCTGCTGTTGTTGCTGAGAATCATTCCCAGTGGATCAATCCCAATAAAACATATGCCTATCATTCAGGCATGAAGGGTCATACTATTGAAGAGTGCCGTATGTTAGAAGACAAGATTTAGACGCTGATCGACACTAAGGTTATACAAGCAAATGAAGCTACACCGAATGTCCGCAATAACTCTCTCCTGGATCACAGGGGTGAGGGGGTGAACATAATAGAAACTGATAAGGAATGGGATCAGGAAAGGTCCATCGGATTCATTCGAGAATGAGACACTCCCAAAACATCTTCGGTCACCCTCACGCCAGTCGTGGTACAAATCCAGGCACCATTTAAGGTTGAGGTAGCTATACCCTTCACTGTAATGGTAGCTCCCACACCATCTTATGAGCTTGATGCCGTCCTATGGGATTATGTTGCGGAAGCAAAAAGAAAGGGAAAAGCCAAAATGGAAGAAATAGGTGTCGCGCAAGGTATGACTAGAACTGGCAGAGTTTACACACGTGATAATCTGGGAGGAGTGAGCAAAAGAAGCCACACCTAAGCCGCCTATTGTTGAGATTGGCACTGACGATCTTTGGAGGAATATACAAGCAAGGGAATACTCTGTTGTTGACCACCTGAACAAGACTCGCGCTCAGATATCCATCTTATTACTGTTGCAAAACTCAGACGCACATAAGAATGCCTTGATGAAAGTGTTAAGTGAAGCTTATATACCTGTCAGTATAACTAGTGGAGAGATGACTAACATGGTCGGACAGGTACTAGAGAGTCATAAAATTACTTTCCACGAAGACGAGTTGCCGCCAAAAGGGTTGAGTAACAACAAGGCGTTGCACATCACAGTGCAATTTGAGGATAAATTCATTTCCAGGGTCCTGATAGATGAAGGCTCAAGCCTGAACATATGCCCACTGACCACTCTGAAAAGATTAGGTAAGGGCCTAGACGAGATACGGATGGGAAGCATGAATATAAAGGCGTTCGACGGATCCCAGAGAGCCACTATCGGGGAAATCAATATTGATCTACAGATGGGTCCTACTTGGTTTGATGTTGAGTTCCAAGTTCTAGATATATCTGCTACTTACAACCTATTGTTGGGACGACCATGGATACATGTAGCTGGGGCAGTAGCTTCCACTCTGCACCAGGTTGTGAAGTTTGAGTGGAATCATCAGGAGGTGATCATTCATGGAGAGGGAAGCAACCCTATCTACACCAGCCGGACTGTCCCACTCATCGAAAATAGGAAGAATTTGGGTAGAGAAACATATCACCGCATTGAGTGGGTGAACGTAATTGAAAAGTATCGATGGTGGAGCAAGAAAATAGAAAGCATATTTCCATGGACGGGATATGAACAAGGCAAGGGTCTTGGCAAAAAGCTTCAAGGGATCACTAAACCCGTACAACCACAGTATCATGGCACGACCTTTGGACTCGGATATGAATATACCATGCAAGAGTATCAGGATTGGATACCGCCATGGCGCACCAATTAATTTCCGCTGGAATAACCCATACCACCTTTGCACCAGACATTCCGTCAAGCTAACATGATGTGAGGATCCGATGAAGATGAGATTTTGGCCGGTATGAGGAAGCTATTTCTGGATGAAGAAGACATGGACTGCAGTGCAATTGTTGTTGAAGAGGAGGAGGAAGACCTTACCATTCAGACAGTAGGAGAAGGAGTTATTCTCAAGAACTGGACCGCCGCACCATCCTGGGCTCGCCGAGTTCCTGGGTAGCCTGGCAAATTAGCATGACTTGTTTTCAAATTGTTTTGAGCATTTAAGACATTTTCAGTATTTTATTTTTAAATAATTACTCGAGCCATCGAGTCTTATTTGTTGACATGTTTAAAAGTTTTATCAATGCATTATTGTTTTTCGTATTTATTACAATCTTTATACATTCTTTTCAGCATAATTATTTCATATCCTGATGAACCTACGACTGTGACATAAAATGAGACAACGCAACATAAGGACAGTGATTTAGAAGATCTAGAAGATGATATAATACCTGAGGAAATTGTCAAAGAAGTAGAGAACTTTGAAAATAAACAAAATTCTAATTTGGAGGAAACTGAGGCCGTTAACTTAGGGGATTCTGAAAATGTTACACCCCATATTTTCGTACGTGAGAGTATTCGTAAGTCAATTAATGTAAGCTCAAAAATGAAATCATTTTTGAAAAATTTATAAAGTAAGTTAATCATGTTACCGTGGAGGTTACAAATCTTTAAGATCGTGGATAACAAGTACCAAGAGGGTTGAAAGGCTTAGAAGCTAAACAAATTGAAGAAAATAAGTTCATCGAATTTTGACAAGTTGGGAATGTTATAACATGTACTTTGGGAGATATTAGGGTTCTTAACATGATAAGAAGGTTATGTTATGAGTTTTTCAGTTGTATGATAGTCGTGTATTACATTTTGAAGTCAAGCGAGTTGTGGAACAAAAGTTGGCAAAGGTCATTGCAAGTTACATTCATAAATGTGCTGAAAATGAGATCAAATATAGCTGAGCTTTTATCCCAATATACTTGGAATTGCGGGATGATCTACCTACTAAATTAAAGGTCTATGAGTGTAGTTTCTAACTCATTAAACCATTTGTCGATACGACATCGAAGTAAAAAGATATTTGCATTTTTGTGAGACTGCGCAAGCAACTCCCAATGGGACCCACTTAGGCGGTGGACGTCCCTTGAATATTTTAAAGGGCTTGGACGGCTTATTTTTGGTCAGTTTCGACCTAGGTCAGTTCCCAAACTCTCTCAACACCTCTATAACAGTTCTCCAATGTTCCAAATCGAATCCAAGGGGTTTTTACCTAAACCTAACACAAAGGTTAACCTAAGTGAAGAAGAAAGTGTCTATGGTGTGATTAAAGGTGCTTGTAAGCTAAGGGAAGCATTGGTTCGAGTTTTTTCAGATTATTTAAGGTATTTATAACACCCTATTTCTTGGGATTAAGCTTTTATATATATATATATATATATGTGTGTGTGTGTGTGTGTGTGTGTGTGTGTGTGTGTTGGTTAAGTTATTTGGATGAAGAATTTCAAGATAGAACTTGAAGTTGTATAAGAAGTTGTTGTCTCTTATTGGACTATTTTGGAGTTATGTATATGACTTCATATGGTTGGAAATCGTGGGGAATAGCTTGGTTATAATGTTCTTATTGTTGTTATTCTTGTCAATATGTTGAGTATGTTGATGATGTTGTAAATAGGAGAAGAAGCAACCACACAATACCTAGAAGTGGTTCATGTCGTTGTTTTATCTTGTGGGGCTGTTTGATGTTACTTTTATGATATAAGGTTGGAATGTCATGTCAATATATATGTTTATCTACTGGACCTATTTATGATGTTCTAAGTATAGGGGAGATGGGAAAAAGAGTTGGGTTTTGGTTTCAATCCAAGCTTTCTGCTCGTCGTGTTAAATAGTAATTTTGTGTGTGACATTTGTACACTTGTTATTGTGTAGATTGATTGGTGTTGTTGGGATGTTGGGTGTGTTTTGGTTCTGAAGATATATAGTTGAAGGGTTTATGTGTTCTTGTTGTTTTTATGGACTTGGGGAAACCAAGGAAAACATGGGAGATGTCGTCCGTTTTAATATAAAATAAGCTTGTCATTCCTTGTACGATAGTTGCATCATTCGCAGCTTAATGATAGTATTATTATCATTGTTGTAGATTAAAGTGCGATGAGACGATTTGAACATGGTTATTGGACAAACTGTGATAAGGCATGTTAATGCTATCCCTTCTTTTCTTTTGTCATGATCGATATGATACAAGTGGAACGAGCAAACACGGAACTTTCACAAATAACTATATTCTTAGAAATACTAGGGGTGCCTATATTCTTGATTCCCCATGTGTCCTATTATTATATCTTCTGTTCATGGGTCTCTGAAAATACATAAGTTGACAAAGTTTATTTCATGATATTAACCCAAGCATATTGATCTTATGACATCCCGAGAGATGTTATTGACTTACTTCTTATGCATTGCATTCATTTATACATGTACATTGACCCATGATTAGATGGCATTATATACGCGTATAGTATATGTATTAGGGGTATGGGGAAAGGTTATGGCGTTATATACGCACTGCCACTTGATCAGCTGGTATACGTTGATGATTTCTCCCACAGAGACCGAGATGATATGATGGGATGCCCTCAGAGGCTTGATGATGTTATGTACGATATCTATCCATGATATGACATTTATACACATATGCATGACATTATAAATGTTTCATGATTCATAGAGCTATTCATACTTATAGGTTGAGTCCTTTACTCCGTGTTTCTTTAATGTCTATTATATACTACTTTTCATGCCTTACATACTCGGTACTTTATTTGTACTGACATCCCTTTTTCCTGGGGATGCTGTATTTCATGCCCGCCGGTCCTGATAGACAGGTTGACAGTCCTCCTAGTAGGTTATCAGCTCAGCGGAAGATGTTGGTGCACTCCACTTGCTCCGGAGTTGCCTATTTTGTCAGTATGATTTGGACATGTATTGATTGGTATAGCTGGGTCCTATCCCGACCTTTATGACGTTTATGTACTCTTAGAGGCTTGTATACAAATGTCATGTATATGGATACTTGTATAGCCTTACCAGCCTATGTTTCGAGTGTACAATTGATCACATGTATAAGTTTCTATATCATGTTGGGTCGTCCTATATCTAGTATTCCTTTATGTTTTATTCTGGTTATCTCATGATGGCCCTTCTATCCCACTAACATATGATGGTATGATAACAAAGATATGTTACATTGGTACTCGGTTGAGTAAGGCACCGGGTGCCCGTCGCGGCCCTGCGGTTCAGGTCATGACAGAAATAGTCAAGGAAACTCGTATAAGCATTCATCTATCACCGTCGGAAAAGGAAGAGTATATAAGGTTCCTAAGGGAATATGAGGACATTTTCCCATGGTCCTACGACGATATGACTGGGTTGAGCACATCCATAGTAGCTCACACGCTACCTACCAATCCCATGTGTTCACCAGTAAAGCAGAAGCTCAGAAAGTTCAAGGCGGATATGAGTCTGAAGATAAGAAAAGGAGGTCAGCAAGAAAATCAAAGCCAAGGTTCTTCAAGTGGTCGAATACCCGACATGGTTAGCCAACATTATGCCAGTTCCGAAGAATGATGGGAAAGTTAGGGTATGTGTCGATTACCGAGATCTGAATAGAGCAAGTCCCAAGGATGATTTTCCATTTCCTAACATACACATACTGATCGGCAACTGCGCCAAGAATGAGCTCCAATATTTTGTGGATTGCTTCGCGGGATATCATCAGATCTGGATGGACGAAGAAAATGCCACAAAGACCGCCTTTATCATACCATGTGGGAATCACTAAAAATATTACTACTACTCTCTTATTCTTATTCATCTTATACTACTTATGAGGCTCAATTTATTGGCCGGCTGAAAGCCAAGGCCACCGGAATTCGATTGTCGAACATTTCTCAGTGTGAGTACTTCATGGGGTTCATTCGAAACCCTTGGGAACTCTGACGCACTGAGATTCCTGCGTTTTACTATTTTATTTTGCTATTGACACTGGAGTATTGCTGAAATTACTCCTCTTGTTTACTTGTTCATTAATCTGTAACTGGTAAGTGCCTATGACCTTTGCAATTCCATTCTCTTTCATTTGAGTTCTTGTTTTGCATATCTATGTCTCTGAGATTTTTATGAATCAACATGTTATTGTATACTCTGAAGCTCTTCTTTAAGCTCTATACCTTCTAGTAATCGAATTTTCCTATTTGTTGCCTTGATTGTGTTTTCTTAAGCCTGTTTGCTCTAATGTGTGTGTTCGGCTGCTTGTTACTGTTACTTGTTCTGAGTTTAGCTTCTTGCCTTGTTCTGTACTCTTGTGAAGAGTTGAGTCATGCCTAGAACCTATTCTAATTCTTGTTGAATCATTCATATGTAACTTAATACTTTTCTAGAGTTAACTGCTGATCATGTTACTAGCCTAAGCATGCTTTCCCTGCTACTTGTAAACTAATGTGTGTTCCCTGCCTTGTTCTGTATCTTTATGATAAATCAATGCATGTATTTCAGACGTTGTTGAGTTATTCCTATCCAACCTGCTAAGTTTATGAGATTGCATTGATTAGCTAAGGGCTGTTTCCATACCATTTAAGTTCTAATGTATGTTTTGACTTATGCAATCATGTGCTCTTCAGTACTGCTTGAGACCTTAGGGTAAACCTCATGTCTGGCCTTTCTCCTATGTGTGGCCAACTAGTACAAAGTTTGATGCTTGCTTGTCCTGTTAATCTGAAATTGACATGTTGCTTGTTTACCATAAATGCTCTAGTATCGACTGATACTTAGCATATTAAAGTTATCTCACATTAAGTATTTGCTCATGACTCCGTTCTACTATGCTACTCTCAATAGGCTCTAATGTTAGACATTCTATTATATCCCACTTGTCTTTGTCTATGACTCTACCATGTTCTCATATTAAGTCTCTTAGCTAAAGTCTCCTCAACTAGTTCCAGATCATGCTTTAAGCTTGGTTTCTGAAACTTAGCATTGTATGTGTTCAACCTAAGTAAATATGCCTATGAAGTTTTCTAATGTTTGACTGGTTGCCGCATGTTACCCCTATTCTTTTGATGAATAATGGATCATGCATGAACTTATGTTGTCTTTTGTGTAAAACCCCCTTATTGAAGATTAAGCCCTATTGATTCTCCTAGTTCTCATGTTCTTTGCCTAATCAATCCTGTCACTCTTGCTTTCTAAAATACCCATGTGTTTAGGTGAATCTTACTAAGTGTAATATAATCCTGTCTCTGTGAGGCATTGCTTCAGGGGTGTTTAATCTATTTTCATGTATGGTTCATTAATTGGTTTAAGTCGCCAATCCATATTTGTTGGGCTTGGAATGAGTTCATGTATGGCCTAGGGCTGTGCAAAATGGGCATACTATTTTGTTTGAGATGTGTTTGGATCTAGGCCATCTATTCGTGTGAGAGAAAGCCTATTCAAGACCCAATCCATACTGGGTTACTTTTTTCGGGCCTATTCCCATGCCTCCAGTTGTTCCTTTATGTAATTGTACTCATTATTTGGGCCTGTAATAATTTGTAATAACGAATAATGAGGAGATTAATGAAAATGAGGCTGGGGTATTCTAATATCTGCGTGAAAGGGTAGAAAACACGCCTATAGGGTCTACGTGCTTTATGTGCTATTTTGTTTAACGTGATTTATTTCTGCACATCAATAGAAATCATGGCTATAGGAATCATGCACACCTCACTTGTACACTATTCAAATACGTTAGTCCAAGTGTTTGCCATCCTCCCTTCTATATTACTACTGTACGTTTAGATGACATTCCTATAGGAATAAAATGTTATAACAAATCAAGTCTGATTGTCAATTGTTAGAAATCCTGCCTATAAGATATTGTCACTCGCTTAAGATTGTTCATCAGGTCAATGTTGTTAACACTGGACTTTCAAAACTGTTTCATTGCTTAGTTTTGCCACTACTAGAAACCATGTCCATAGGACAATGTCACTTGCTTAGACACATATTTATAAAATCAGTGCTGATAATTCTGAGTTTACAAATAGTTTACTGCCTCCTCGCCTAATCCATTGAGAGCAACAACGTTACACATACGATGCTAGAATTCAGAATTACCTAGAAACCATACCTATAAGACTCTAAGTCTTAATTCTGAAACCATCTACTGCCTATTCTGCCGTGTGCATTTGTTGTCTATGTGTAGAGGCTAACTTGGGCCTTTAATTGTCTTTATGTGAAGTCCTATCTGTTTTGAATATCGCCTAGCTTTCTCATTTTGAGTAACCTAAGTTGAGTTTAGAACCACCTCATAGTAGGTCTAAAGCCTCCTGGACCATAGGTATGGGACGAGTAGCGCACGCATAGGATACATTTTAGAATTGGACTCGAACGCCTTAAGTAACAACTTCAACATAGTAATCGGGTAGCGGGAGATGATAGTCTATGCCCGCTGAATAATATGAGCAACCCCTACCTTAAGGGAGTTGCGAAGTGTTATTTATATTACACGTGGTGATCCTTTAGCCTAAAAACCTTAGGACCCTCCCCCTTTTTTCTTTATATACTTGTTATTCACACTTAGTCATTTAACGTAGGCTAATGCCGTTCTACCCCTTGTAACCTTTAAGATTTGTACTCATCATCTATTCTTATGTGTTATATTAAAGTTTTCAACTTTTATACCTTTCCTCGCTTGTTTGATCACCAAGACTAATCATCTAATCCACATAGTTTAAATTTCGTTCGGGACCCACAGTTGTGGACCTCGAAGAGTGCCTAAAACCTTCTCTTTGAGGTAATTTGAGCCCTTACCCGATCTTTGGTGACGTAGACTAATCAAATAGAGTTATTTGCAAATAGGTTCCCTAACGCACATTAAAAATAGTCAGGTGGCGACTCTTCTTATTTAATACTTCTATTAAATGAGTTGTCATACGCTAAAGCCCGCCTTCGCAAAACAACAGAGTGTGACAATGCTAAATTCACCAAGTGCGAGTTTTCGCTAAATTAGGTGGAATTCTTGGGCCACGTGGTGTCTAGTGAGGAGATTAAGGTAGATACACAGAAGATTGAGGCAGTTCAGAGTTGGAGACCTTCTACCGTTACTGAGATCTGGGGTTTCCTAGGTTTGGCTGGGTATTACTGCCATTTTGTGGAAGGTTTTTCATCCATCACACTGCCTTTGGCTATATTATCTCATAAGGGTGGCCCATTCCGGTAGTCTAACGAGTGTGAGGAGAGCTTTCAGAAGCTCAAGATTGCCTTGATCACAGCTCCAGTTCCGGTTTTGCCTTTGGCATCGGGTTCATAAATAGTGTACTATTTTTCTTCATGTATTGGCGTTAGGTGTGTGTTGATGCAGGAGGGTAGATTGATTGCTTATGCTTCGCGTCAATTGAAGATCCTAGAGAATAACTACCTAGTACATGATTTGGGGTTAGCAACCATTGTTAACGCGATTAAGATTTAGAGGCACTATCTGTACGGCATGTCTTGTAAGGTATTCACAGATCACAGGAGTCTTCAACACTTATTCAAACAAAAGGATCTGAACTTGAGGAAATGGAGGTGATTAGAGCTACTAAAGGACTATGATATCACCATTTTTTATTATCCCGGGAAAGCCAATATCGTGGCCGACGCTTTGAGTAGGAAGGGTGAGAGCATGGGGAATCTTGCATTTATTCCAGTTGGGGAGAGACCGTTAGCTTTGGATGTTCAGGCTTTGGCCAATAGGTTTTTCAAGTTGGATGTTTCATAGCCTAGCATGGTTCTTGCTTGTGTCGTGTCACGGTCGTCTTTGTTTGAGCGCATCAAGGCTCGTAAGTGTGATGATCCCCACTTGCTTGTCTTTGAGGATAAGGTGCAGCACGGTGATGCCAAAAGGTGACTATTAGTGATAATAGGGTATTACGACTTCAAGGCCGGATTTGCTTTCCCAATGTGGATGGGTTGCAGGAGCTGGATCTTGAGGAAACACATAGTTTGCAGTATTCCATTCATCCAGGCGCCGCAAAGATGTACCATGGTTTGAAGTAGCACTACCAGTGGAGAAGAATAAAGAAATATATTATTGAGTATATGGCTCGATGTTTGAACTATCAGTAGATTAAGTACGACCATCAGAGACTGGGTGGTTTGCTTCAGAGGCTAGATATCCCAGAGTGGAAGTAGGAGCTTATCACCATGGATTTTATAGTTGGGCTACCACGGACCTTGAGGAGATTCGATGCTGTGTGGGTTATTATGGACAGGCTGACCAAGTTTGCACGCTTCATTCCAATCATGACTACCTACTCTTTAGAGTAGCTGGCTCGGATTTATCTTCATGAGATTGTTCACCTTCATAGTGTGCCGGTGTCTACCATCTTGGATCGAGGCACGCAGTTCATATCACATTTTGGAGAGCCGTGCATCATGAGTTGGGTACACAGGTCAAGCTGAGTACAACATTTCATCCTCAAACGGACGGACAATTAGAGTCCACTATTCAGATTTTGAAGGACATGTTACGTGCCTGTGTCATTAATTTTGGGGGCTCATGGGATCAATTTCTATTGCTAGCAGAGTTTGCCTACAACAAAGCTATCAGTCGAGCATTCAGATGGCTCTATACGAATCATTATATGGGAAGCGATGTCATTCTCCTGTTGGTTGGTTTGCGCCTATGGAGGCTAGGTTGTTTGGCACTTATCTGGTTTGTGATGCTTTGGAGAAGATGAAATAGATTCAGGAGCGGCTTCGTACATCGATGTAATGACCCGACCACTCGTTTTGAGTATTTTAGCCACGTTTCCCTTATTTTATGCTTTACATTTGCGTAGTTGTGGTTACATGACTTTTGGGGATGATTGATTTGGTTTCAGGGAGGTATTGGATTAATTTAGGACACTTAGTTCCTTGGTTGGAGGCTTAAGTGTTAAGAGTTGAGTGGAGTTTGAATTTTGTGGATACGACTCCAGAATGGTATATTGATGGTTCCAATAGCTTTGCATGTGATTTTGAACTTAGGCGTATGTTCGGATTTAGACTTGGAGGTTCCTAGGTTATTTTGTCTTGAATTGGCAAAAGTTGGAAAATTGAAGTTTTGGAAGGTTGATAGGTTTGACCGAGAGTTTACTTTGTTTATTGGCATGTAAAATTTAAGGTCATTCCCAGTTAATTAAATATGGTTCGGCATGAGTTTTGGAAGTTGAAAGTTCATTAGTTCATTAGGCTTAAATTGAGGTGCAATTCATAGTTTTGATGTGGTTTGGTGTGATTTGAGGCCTCGATGCATTAGTTTGTGTGATTGGACGGGGTCCCGGGGGCCTTAGGCGTGTTTCAGATGGGTTTCAGACCACTTCCTCTTGTTTTGGACTAGTGATGCAGGTGTCGGGTTTTGTTCACCGCGATCGCGATAGGCGGGTTGCATTCGCAGAGAGTATTTGGCGGCAGGCATATTTTTGTTCTTCGCCTTAGCGAAGGCGAGAAAGCATTCGCAGAGCTTGGGGATGTTGTGGCCTTCATAATTGCGAGCTGGATGCTGCGTTCGCGTAGAAGGGAAGGCTAGAATGGGCATTAGGTCTTTGGTCTCCGCGTTCGCGAGGGACGCATCATGTTCGCATAGGCACTGTTGAGTTGGGCATCGCGTTTGTGATTGAGCTGTTCCGTTTGCGAAGAAGGTTCAACGGCTGGGTTGAGTTTGGTCTTCGCAAACGCGAAGGTAGTTCCGCGATTACGATGTGTATACCTGGGCAGACCACTTAAGTACTCTATTTCGAGGGTTTTGCTTATTTTATCACATTTTGAGTTAGAGAGCTCGGATTTGGGTGCTTTTGGAGGGAGTTCACATGATTTGGATTGGGTTAAGTATTTTTGGCTCGGACTTGTTTATTATTCATGATATCAACCTCAATTTTAGTGTTTATTGATGAAATGGAACTAAGTGTTCTAATTCATTCCCAAACCCTCCCGAAACCAAACCAACCATCATCGTAAGCCACAAGAAAACAAACAAGCATATGGGAAGCATCATATAGGGAAACGAGACTCAAATACACAAAACGATCGGCCGAGTCATGACATTCTCTCCCTCCTAAACAAACATTCATCCTCGAACGCATTTAGAATCATACCTAGAATATCAAAAAAATGAGGATATATGCTCCGCATATCATGCTCGATCTCCCAATTTTCCTCCTCGACTAGTTAACGTCTCCACTAAACCTTTGCTGATGTGATATCCCTAGACGTCATATTTCTAACCTGCCTATCCAAAATGGCACTGGCAATCCTCATAATACTTTCGAAGCATAAAAACATGAGACATTGGATGAACCCCCGACAAGTTAGGGGCAAGGAATGTTTACAGGACACCTTGCCAACTCTCTCTAATACCTCAAATGGACTAATATAACATGGGCACAACTTGACCTTCTTCCCAAACCTCATCACACCTTTTATAGGCGAAACTCGAAGAACAACCTTCTCACCCTTCATGAAAGCCACATCTCGAACCTTTCTATCAACATAACACTTTTGCTTGGACTGCGCTGTGTGAAGCCACTCCTAAATCAATTTCATCTTCTCCAAAGCATCAAGAGCCATATTTGTGCCCAACAACCTAGCCTCACCAGGCTCAAACCAACCAACCATAGAACGACATTGCCTCCCATATAAGGCCTAATACGGAGACATCTAGATACTAGACTGATAGTTGTTGTTGTATGCAAACTCCACTAATGATAGAAACTAATCCCACTAGCCTCTGAAATCAATAACACAGGCCCTAAACATATCCTCCAGGATTTGAGTTGTCCGCTCGGACTGTCCATCCGTTTGTGGGGGAAATGTTGTACTCAACTCCACCTACGTGCCAACTCACGCTGAATGGCTCTCTAGAAATGCGATGTAAACTGGGTGCCACGATCCAAGATGATAGAAATAGGTACACCATGCAATCAAATAATCTCTCTAATACAGATCTGAGCCAACTTCTCTGAAGTGTAAGAATTCATGACTGGCATGAAATGTACAGATTTGGTCAGTCTATCCACAATGATCCAAACAACGTAAAATCTCTTGAAAGTCTATGGCACGACTACAACAAAGTCCATAGTAATGCGCTCCCACTTTCATTCTGGTATCTCTAACCTCTGAAGCAAACCACTTGATCTTTGATGCTTATACATGACTTGCCCACAGTTCGAACACCGTGAAACATGAATATCCTTCTTCATTCTTCTCCACCAATAATACTACTTCAAATCGTGATATATCTTCGTAGCACCCGGATGAATAGAACACCAAGAACTGTGAGCCTCCTCAAGAATCAACTCCCTCAAACCATCCACATTGGGAACACAAATATGACTCTAAAGTCACAATACACATTCATCACCAATAGTCACCTCCTTAGCACTACCTCGCTGGACTGTGTCCTTAAGGACAAGCAAATGGAGATCATCATACTGACGAGCCTTGATGCGCTCAAACAAAGACGATTGCGCATCAACACAAGCAAGAACTCTGTTGGGCTCAGAAATATCCAATCATGAACCTGTTGGCCAAAGAATGAACATCCATAGCCAAAGGCCTCTCTACAACTGGAATAAATGCCAAACTCCCCATACTCTGCGCCTTTCTACTCAAGGCATCTGCTACTACATTAACCTTACCTGAATGATACAAGTTAGTGATATCATAATCTTTCAGCAACTCCAACCACCTCCACTTCCTCAAATTCAAATCCTTTTGCTTGAACAAATACTGAAGAATCCGATGATCCTTGTAAACCTCACATGACATGCCATATAAAAAATGCCTCCAAATATTGAGCGCGTGCACAATAGCTGCTAAGTCCAAATAGTGAACCAGATAATTCTTCTCATGGGGCTTTAACTTGCGCGATGCATAAGGAATCACCCTACCATCCTGCGTCAACATATACCCAAGGCCAATGCGTGAAGCACCATAATTGATAGTGTACATCCCCGATCCTGAGGACAATACTAAAAAACTAGAGTTGTAGTGAAAGAAGTCTTGAGTTTCTGAAAGCTCTCCTCACACTTATCTGAGCATCTGAATGGAGAGCCCTTCTGAGTCAACTTGGTTAATGGAACTGCAATAGATGAAAATCCCTCTACAAAGCGATGATAGTAGCCTGTCAAACTTGAGAAACTCCAGATCTCTATAGCGTTAGAAGGCTTGGGCTAGCTCTGAACTGCCTAAATCTTCTTTGAATCCTCTTTCATCTAATCATTAGCCACCACATGGCCCAAGAATGCCAATGAATCCAGCCAAAAGTCACACTTGGAAAACTTATCATACAACTTCTCCTCCCTTAAAATTCGGAGCAACAATCCTCAAATCTGATCGTGCTCCTCCGTGCTATAGGAATATATCGAGATATCTTCAATGAACACAATAACAAAAGAATACAAATAAGGTTGAAACACACCATTCCTCAAATTCATGAAAAATTTTGGTGCAATTGTCAAACCAAAAGACATCACTAAAAAATAATAATGGCCATAACGCATCCTAAAAGTCGTCTTAAGAAAGTCCAAAGTCCTAATCTTCAATTAATGATAACCCGATCTCAAGTAGATCTTCGAGAACACCCTAGAACCTTGAAGTTGATCAACTAAATCATCAATGCGGGGCAATGCATACTTGTTCTTGATGGTAACCTTGTGTTAGTACCTATAGTCAATGCACATCCTTATGGAACCATCCTTCTTCTTTACGAATAACACTGGCGCACCCAAAGGTGAAACACTAGGCCTGAAGAACCCCGTATCCAGCAACGCTTGCAACTTCTCCTTTAGTTCCTTTAACTCAACTAGAGCCATATGATACAGGGGAATAGAGATAGGCTGAGTACCTGGTGTCGAATCAATATTAAAATCAATATGCCTATCGGGTGGCATGCCCGGTAGGTATGTCGGAAACATATCTGGGAACTCCCTCAATATTGGAACTAACTAAATAGTAGGTGTATCATCACTAACATCTCTGACAAAATCTAGATAGGCCAAACATACCTTCTCAACCCACTATATGTCTACAAAGCCTCTATAGATAAAGAAGAGTACAATGATAATGTCGGCAGCAAGGCCCCAGCTATACCTCAAACAGAATACACAAAGTACAAAAGATTCATGACCCCGGGATGAAGTGGGGCTCACCAAGTCAGCTAGGAAGAACGTGTACTGCTATCACTGATCAATATCTCCTGCTGTGGAACCACCTGCATCCATTTAAAGATGCAGCGCCCCCGGAAAAAGGGACGTTAGTGCTGTCAAATAGCACTAGTATGTATAACTAAACACCCTCTCAATAGAATGACAAATAATACAACAAGATTATCATAATGTTAACGGAAGCCTTAATCAACATCAAACCTCAATTTAGGATCAAGACAGTGTTTCAATTAATTTCCATATCTCACATTGGGATATTTTAAGTATCGATATACCATTGTTCACAATACCATTATTCACAATACCAATACCACCGTACTCTCAACACGGAGTCCGATCACGACCCGATTGGCTAGGCTATCCCATTAGAGACATCAACCACAATTACTCTCAATATCAATACCACCGTATTTAACATGGAGTCCGATCATGACCCGATCGGCTAGGCTATCCATTAGGGCCATCGACCACAATCACAATTTCAATAACAATTTCCAGCATAATCACCACCATGTGTGTGGGATGGTGTCCGATCACGACCCGACCGACTAGACTGTCTTATTCGAGACATCAACCTTTTTATATCAATCATTGCATTTTATATTACTTTGACATATTTGCATTTCATTGGCACTAATGGCCATAATTATAAGATCATTCTTGGCATGTTGGCCATATTTAGTGTTTCATGCTCACCCTTTTCAATTTCAAATATCATCATCATCATCAACAACAAATACAATTCAAATCAAGGTGCGTAGTACACATGCGAGCAATTTAGAGTCTAAGGCACATAGAGATATTTCACAAAGTTTGGCATAATAACCTTCGTTTGAACATGACTTGAAGTCGAAACATTATTAATGCACAACCCATATTTTAACACATCCTCAATCGAAATATAACATGAATAAAGCATTTGAGATACTTGTTGAACATATATCTTTCAACCCAATCTTACTCGGAATAGACAATTTTATAATGAACCACTCGGGACTTACATAATTTACATGAATATCGTGGTATTCAATTATAAGAGAAGAGTTTAGCCAACATACCTCAATCGAGGTACCTTAAACTCTAAAATATTTTGGAATTCTTAGCGACTTCATCTATTGTAGAAATATAAAAAATTAAACCAAAATTAGGAAGATGCTCATGGTTCTAGCTCATTTGAACATTTTATCAAACACTAGGTGCGCATTAAGGTTTCAAGGTCTTTTTATGGAGGATTCCATCATCGCACAACCCAATCTTTATCATTTTTAGCTCAAAAATCTTCCTACACCCTTTGATAACACATGCATATAAAATAAGCAACTCTCATGCCCAAATATTATCTTGCTAAATACCCATTTCTAGACAAAATTCGAAATTGAGTGTTAGGGTGTAGAATCTTACCTCTAGGATGAAGACCTAGTGAGTTTCCCTTCTTAATCTTCCAAAACTTGAGCAAGAATCGGAGAACAATTATTGAAGAATACCTTCTCACTCTAGGGCACTCTCTCTCACTCTAAAATATCAGATTATAGCTCAAAAATGGCCCAAAACGTATATTTAATGAAGTAGGGTCGGGTTTTAAAAACCCAAAAATGGAGCTCCGGAACAAGGTCTTCGATCGCATATGCGATCGCATAAACTATATGCGGACCACATATCGATCGCATAATTGTTGTCCAGAACCGGCAAAAATCTGCCTGTGTCTGCGGTCACTATGCGAGCCGCAGACCTGTTATGCGGTCGCATAGTCGACCGCAGAATTGCATCCAAATTGGCCCTCTCCTACCTCACTTCTGCGGCCATCATGTGGCCCGCAGAGTGATTTTGTGGTCGCATAATGGACCGCAGAAACACATTTTTCTGCCAAAAATTTTCCTTTACTTTTTGGTGCATTGTTCGACCCAAAAGGTTCGAGCCGCGGCTCGCCGCGAAGAATTTCTACAATCCACAAACACGTAAGCCTAGTCCGGCACCATGAAACATTATTTTTATTTTGCAAATATTTTACGGGGCCTTACATTGTCCCCTACTTAGGATCATTCGTCCTCGAATGAGGGTCAAAAATTTGTTATTAGCATCTTATGCAACTCGGTTTTTTATACCACAGAACAACAACCCCAAATTTGACTAACTCCCTAAATTTCCAAAATGTTTACGAGCGTTTCCTTTGTAACTGGGCCTATCCACCTGTCAGAGAGCCCCAGAAACACATCCTAACAGCATATACAAAATCCAACGACATAACATAATACGAAACAACACCAATTGTGGCCTCAAAAGCGATATATTACCAGAAAGGAACACCCTTAACATCAAACGTACAAATCATACATAATTCATAGAAAGTATCTCTTAGCATTTTCATAGATCACAACTTTATAAATACATGGCTATTCAAATAAATAAGGACACTTTTTCTTCATTTCTTCCTCATCCTCCCAAGTAGCCTCTTCAACTTGTTGGTTTTGCCATAGCACTTTTACGGATGTAATTTCTTTATTTCTCAATTTTCGTACTTACCGATCAATAATAGAAACCGGAATCTCCTCGTAAGTCAATTTCTCATTTATCTCAATAGTCTCAACCAGAACAATGAGTGTCGAATCTCCATCTACTTTCTTCAACGTAGACACATGAAACATCGGGTGTACTAATGACATCTCAGGTGGGAGCTCAAGCTTGTATGCCACCTCGCCGATCCTCTGAATGATTTTGTATGGTCCGACATACCTCGGACTCAATTTCCCTTTCTTACCAAATCTCATTACACCCTTCATGGGGAAAACTTTTAAGAATACCCAATCATTTTCTTTGAACTCCAAATCCCTACGACGAACACCTGAATAGGATTTTTGACGACTCTGAGCAGTCTTCAACTGCTCCTTAATGATTTTAACTTTTTCCATAGCTTGGTGCATGAGGTCTGGCCCTATCAACTCTACTTCCCTAATTTCGAACCACCCAATAAGAGATCTACATCTCCTACCATATAAAGCCTCGAACGGTGCCATCTGAATGCTAGCATGATAGCTATTGTTGTATTCAAATTCTATGAGTGGTAAATGATCACCCCATCTACCTTTGAAGTCTAGAACACAAACGCGCAACATATCCTCGAGCGTCTGAATAGTCCGCTCTGCCTACCCGCCAGTCTGCGGGTGAAAGGCTGTACTAAGATTCACCTGAGTACCCAAACCTTACTGAAATATCTTCCAAAAGTTAGCAGTGAATTGTGCTCCCCGATAAGATATGATGGAAACTGGAGTGTCTTGCAACCTAACTATTTCTTTGATATACAACTGAGCATACTGTTTTGCTTTGTCGGTAGCCTTAACCGGCAAAAAGTGTGCTGACTTCATGAGTCGATCCACAATTACCCAAATTGAGTCAAACTTGCGCGGAGTGCGCGGTAATCCTACCACAAAAATCCATATTAATCATTTCCCACTTCCATATTGGAATTTTTATGTTCTGTGCCAACCCATCGGGCTGTTGGTGTTCGGTCTCCACTTGCTGACAATTCGAACATCTTGCCACAAAGTCCGCCACATTCCTCTTCATATCATTCCACCAATAGACTTCCTTAAGATCATGATACATTTCTGTAGAACCTGGGTGCACGGAATACCTGAAAGTGTGAGCCTCGGTCATGATTCTTTCCCGTAGATCATCTACATTTGGAACACATAGACACCCTTGGTGCCTTAGTGTACCATCATCCATGCCAAGAGAAAAGTCCATGGTCTTATGTTTATGAATCCCCTCTTTCAATTGCACCAACAATGGATCGTTGTATTGGTTCTCTTTGACTTCCACAACAAGCGATGATTCAGCCTAATTTTGCACAATCACCCCTCCTTCACTACAGTCCGCAAGACGAACTCCTAAACTAGCCAATCGGTGAAATTCCTTGACCAATGGCTTTTGATATTCCTCCAAGTGAGCCAAACTACCCATGGATTTCTGGCTAAGAGCATCTGCCATAACATTAGCCTTTTTCGGATGATATAGAATATCAATGTCGTAGTCCTTGAGGAACTCAATCCATTTTCTCTGCCTCAGATTTAATTCCTTCTGCTTGAAAATATATTGAAGGCTCTTATGGTCCGTGAGTATATCCACATGGACCTCATATAAATAATGACACCAAATTTTCAATGCAAATACCACTGACGCAAGTTCTAAATCATGTGTTGGATAGTTCTTTTCATGATTCTTGAGTTTCCTAGAAGCATAAGCTATAACCTTGCCATATTGCATTAATACACATCCAAGCCCGGTTCTTGAAGCATCACAATATACCACAAATCCATCTATACCCTCTGGTAAAGTCAACACCGGTGCCATAGTCAATCTTGCTTTCAACTCCTGGAAACTCTTTTCACAAGCATCTCACCATTGGAACTTAGTTGCCTTCTGCGTCAATTTAGTCAATGGAGCGGCAAGAGTAGAAAACCCCTCCACAAACTTTCTGTAATATCCAACTAAGCCTAAGAAACTGCGAATCTCTATTGGAGTTGTAGGCCTCGGCCAATTCTTCCCAACTACAATTTTCTGAGGATCAACCTTAATTCCCTCACTAGAGACTACATGACCCAAGAATATGACCGATTCAAGCCAAAATTCACACTTTGAAAACTTTGCATATAACTGGTGCTGATGTAGGGTTTGCAAAACAACCCTGAGATGATCGGCATGGTCTTCTCGACTTCGTGAATATACAAGAATATCGTCAATAAACACTATCACAAAAGAGTCGAGGAATGGATTAAAAACTCGATTCATAAGATCCATGAAGGTTGTTGGGGCATTTGTTAGCCCAAAAGACATCACTAGAAACTCAAAATGCCCATACCTGCTCCTAAAAGCTATTTTCAGAATATCCCTCTCCCTGATCTTCAATTGGTGATACCCGAATCTTAACTCAATCTTGGAGAAGTACCTAGAACCTTGCAACTGATCAAACAAGTCATCTATCCTTGGCAGTGGGTACGTATTCTTGATTGTGATCTTATTAGGCTGCCGATGGTCAATACACATTCTCAGTGACCCATCTTTCTTTCTTACAAAAAGGACTGGTGCGCCCCAAGGCAGCACACTCGGCCGGATGAAACCCTTTTCGAACAAATTATTCAGTTGCTCCTTTAGTTCCTTCAATTCTACCGGTGCTATTCTATAGGGCGGAATAGATATAGGATGCATGTCTGGCATCACATCAATCCCAAAATCAAACTCCCTGTCTGGTGGGATCCCAGGGAGATCTTCCGAAAAGACTCCCGAACATTCATTCACAACAGGCACAGACTCAAGTGTAGGTGCCTCAGCATCGGTGTCCGTAACTCAGACCAAATGGTAAATACACCCCTTGTTGATCATTTTTGTGGCCTTAAGGTAATAAATAAACCTACCTTTCGGCACTACATCATCACCCTTCCACTCAATAACTGGCTCGTTTGGAAATTTGAACCTAACAGTCCTGGTTCGGCAATCAAGCTTGGCAAAACAAGGATAATGACAATATATCCCCATTATCACATCAAAATCGACCATTCTCAATTCAATAAGATCGGCCAGGGTGTCTTGACCACGCAGCGTGACAACACAATCCCTATAGACCCGCGCGGCCAAAATAGACTCACCAACCGGAGTAAATACAAAGAACGGCGCATAAAGCTGTTCTGGTTCTATCCCAAATTCCATAGCAATATAAGGTGTGACATATGACAAAGTGGAACTGGATCAATAAGAGCATATACATCATGAGATTGGACATTCAATATACCTATGACAACATCTGGAGAAGCCTCTGAATTCTGGCTACCCCTCATAGCATAGAAACGGCCGGATCCTCTTGAACTCTGTGCTCCACCCCTAGCTGCCCCACGCCCTGCAAGTATTGGAGTGCCTCGAGTTAGAGAAGGTGCTATGGATGTAGTAGCTGTAGAACTGGCTAGGTCTGCCATGCCCCTTCCCGCACCCTGGCGGGACAAACGACAATCCCTAAGAATGTGACCCCTCAATCCGCATCCGTAGCACCCCTCAATCCGCTTCCTCTGCTGCTGGAATCTACCACCATGACGACCCTGCTAATATGAGCCCTTGTTGCCCTGACTGGGCCTGAAACGGCTCCACTACTGCTGCTGACTAGGCCCTGATGGCGGTGCACTAGCCTAAGACTGAGCAAAGAACTGGGATGGCCCTGACGACCCTCCCCTGAATGTCAACTTGGCACCACCAGAAGAACCACCAAAGTTGCCCGCAGACCAGGCCTTATTACTACCCTCTCGCTCCATTATGTTCCATAATTTGCGGGTCTCTATGGCTTGAGCGAATGCCACCATCTTTCCATAGTTCATATCAGAATTCAAGGCTGCTGTAGCAGCCTCATTAATTACCAAAGGACTAAGGCTCTGTACAAATCGCCGCACTCTAGCCTCCATAGTGGGCAGCATGTAAATAGCATACTTAGACAGGTACGCGAATCTCATATGGTAATCCCACATACTCAGGCTACCTTGCCTCAAGTTCTCAAACGCAGCAGCACGGGCTACCTTAGTCTCGGCTACCACAACCCAAACTGATAGGCCATGACGGGTGCCCGAGTTCTACCTATCGAACACCCCTGAGCATGCGACTAATATATAAACATGAATAGCATCTGCTGAATTGCGAGAATAACATACACAAGGGAAATCTTCCCAAAGGACATATGTACATATACGTGCATAATACGTAGGGCGAGCCGACAAGACTGTTATAGACAACTATATACCTAAAACTGGAAGCCGACAAGGCCACATACTATCCAACTATACATAACTGTCTACAGACCTCTAATAAAATATACAACTATACAAGGACGGGATCGGGCCACGCCATACCCATATATGTATACAAGCATATCATACCAAAATCAAAGTAGCTCCAGATCAAATGGAGCACGCCAACTCTCACTGATCAAGGATCCTAAGAAGAGGGACCGTCAGCTTGTCTACCTATACCTGTGCGCATGAAACGCAGGCCTCGGGAAATAGGGTGTCAGTACGAATAATGTACTGAGTATGTAAGGCATGAAAATCAGTACATAAAGTACATAGATGAACACATGGAATAAAGAATTCTACCTGTAAATCTAAATAACTTTGTAAATCCTGAAACATTTATAATGTCATGCACGTGCGTATAAATGTCGTGTCATGCATAGGTATAGGTGTACATAACATCATTAAGCCTCCGAGGGCATCCCATCATATCATCTCGGCCACTGTGGGCAACATCATCAATGTATACCGGCTGATCAGGTGGTAGTGTGTTTATAACACTGTAACCTTTTCCTATAACCTATATACATATAATATACATATATATGCGTATATAACACCATCTGGTCATGGGTCAATGTACATGTATAAATACATGAAATGCATAAGAAATACGTTAATAAGATTTCTCGGAATATGATAAAACTCAATATGCCTTTCAGATAAACTTTATTAAATACGTATTTTTCTGAGAACCATGAATAGAAGATATAATAATAATTCACATGGGAAATAAGAAATATAGACACCCCTAGTATTTCTATGAATAGAGTCATTTATGAAAGTTGCGTACTTTGCTCGTTTCATTTGTATTATTTGGATCATGCCAAAAAGAAAGAAGGGATAACCAGAACATACCTGGAGTAGGGAAACATTCGTATGATATTCTTTAGACGGATTGCACCGTACTCCCTTAGAATTGCAAAATTCCGTTGTTATTACGCAATACAATTTCGTATGAATTTCTTAGAAATTTAAGAACTGTCGTCGCTATGAAGTCTCGTATGAACTTCAAAAATTCCCTCACCTTCATTCCTTGTCTATCCTTTCTGTATAATTTCTTGCAAAAAATGAATTTGATAACCTTACTTGTTGAAATCTCTGTTTGAATTGGAGTCTTTGTTATTCTTTAAATTGTTGAAAGAGACGTAGTTTCAGATTGCACCATAATTAGAATCTTTACTATTCATTAAATTGTTGAAAGATACATGTCTATCTTTGAATGAAAAGGCCCTATGTTGAATTGCTTGCCACCTAACCCATAATGACTAAGAGTTATATGGTTTGGTAGTGGCTTGCTGCCACGTGGTGGTGGGGGTGGTTTCAATCTTTATCCATAACTCATTAGTTAATTAGGTAATATTCCGTTACCCAATAATTAATCAATTTTCCACATAATTAAGAATTATCTCAACTTACTTAAAATACTACTCACTTTTAACATACCTTGTACACCTTACTATCATGGTCATGTAGTACCTTGTATGGCACTAGTCCATAAATATCGGGTATTATCGCTCGGACCGTATTTTATCCCAAATAAACAACCTTCAATGAAACTCATTTTCTTTGATTTGTTTACCCTTTATCTTTCACGACACTTAATTATCGCCTGTTATAAGTAGCATAAATACGTATAACCTCAATACAACCTCATCCACGAGTCTACGTCGATTAACTTATGATGAAACATTTACGTACAAAATGCAGGATATAACATCCTTCCCCCCTTAGAAACATCCGTCCTCGAATGTTTAACTCCCTGTGATCTATATAATCTTTGGCAGAGTCGCCTTTGCAACAATACTACTTCCAACTCTTCCTGTAGAAACTTAATAATTTAACGCCACATAGGACCACAATCATCAATAATGACAATAACTAACACAAGAATCCATACACGTACCTTAAGGTTGTAATGTCTCAGTCAGACCCTCCTCTGGAAGAGGAAATAAGTGAGGATATCTAGACTTCTTGTCTTCTTCGGCCTCCCAAGTCATTTCTTCCATATTCTTGTTTCTCCAAAGTATTTTTACCGAAGCTACGTCTTTAGTCCTCAATCTCCGAACCTGTCTATCTAGTATAGAAATAGGAGTTTCTTCATATGATAGCTGCTCTGTGACCTGAACATCGTCAACTGACACAATTCTGGAAGGATCTCCGATACATTTACAGAGCATAGACACATGAAAGACTGGATGTACAGACTCTAAGTCCGAAGGCCAGTCTGACTTATATGCTACCTGGCCTACCTTGCGTATGATCCTATATGGACCAATGTACTGAGGGCTAAGTTTTCCTTTCTTACCAAACCTCATAATACCTTTCATCGGTGATACCTTTAGGAATACCCAGTCGTCAACCTAAAACTCCAAGTCTCGCCATCGATTATTCTCATAAGACTTCTAACGGCTTTGAGCTGCTAATAGCCTTTCCTGTATAAGCTTAATTTTCTCGATTGCCTGTTGTACCAATTTCGGTCCTACTAACGTAGTTTCCCCAACATCAAACCACCCTATAGGCGACCTATACTTTCGTCCATAAAGAGCTTCGTATGGAGCTATCTAAATACTGGAATGGTAGCTATTATTATATGTGAACTTAACAAACTGCAGATGATCATCCCAGCTACCCTTGAAGTCTATCACACAAGCCCGTAACATATCTTCAAGTGTCGGAATAGTACGCTCAGCCTGTCTGTCTGTCTGGGGATGAAATACTGTACTAAGACTTACTTGAGTCCCCAATCCTTTTTGAAAGGAACTCTAGAAGTTAGCTGTAAATTGACCTCCTCTATCCGAGATAATAGATACAGGGACACCATGCAGTCGTACTATCTCCTTAATATAAAGCCTTGCATAATCTTCTGCGGAATATGTAGTCCTAACAGGAAGAAAATGGGCTGATTTTGTAAGCCTGTCAACAATCAGCCACATAGAGTCGAACTTACGTTGTGTACAAGGTAAGCCTACGATGAAATCCTTATTAATTACTTCCCATTTCCAAGTCAGAATCTCCATAGCCTGCAATAATCCACCAGGCTTTTGATGCTCAATCTTAACCTGCTGACAGTTAGGGCACTGAGCAACAAACTCCGCTATATCATTTTTCATTCCAGCCCACCAATATACTTCCCTGGTATCACGATACATCTTTGTTGCTCCTGGATGGATAGAATAACGAGAATAATGAGCTTTTCCCATAACCTGCCGATGCAGTCCTGCAACATTAGGGACACATAATCGTCCTCGATATTTGAGGACCCCATCTTCTGTAATCGCAAATGATGTATTCACTTTCTGAGGGGTGGTATCCCTATAATGAACTAACACAGGATCCTCGTACTGGCGTTCCTTTACTTCAGTTACTAAAGATGATGTTGATGTATCCTGAATAGTAATTCCAATATCACCTGAGTCTAGTAACCGAACTCCCAGACTAGCTAACTGATGAATCTCATGGGCTATTCCCCTCTTCTCTGGCTGTAAATATGACCGGCTACCCATAGATCTACGGCTAAGGGCGTTGGCTACCACGTTTGCCTTCCCCGGATGCTATAAAATATCAACGTCATAATCTTTAAGTATCTCCAACCATCTCCTTTGACGTAAATTCAATTCCTTTTTATTGAAGATATAATGGAGGCTCTTATGATCCGTATAGATATCAACACAAATGCCACACAAATAGTGCCTCCACATTTTTAGTGCGGCTAACTCTAAATTGTGGGTCGGGTAATTCTTCTCGTGCTTTCTTAGCTGTCTAGAAGCTTAAGCTACAACCTTACCATGCTGCATCAGTACACAACCCAATCCAACGCCTGAAGCATCACAATAGATAACATAACTATCAGTCCCCTCTGGGAGCGTTAGAACCAGTGCTGAAATTAATCTGTCCTTCAATGCCTGACAACTCCGTTCGCAAGCATCATTCCATTGAAACTTCGCTCCCTTCTGAGTCAACTTTATAAGAGGTGCTAAAAGGGAAGCAAATCCCTCTAAAAATCTCCTGTAATAACCCGCCAAACCGAGAAAGCTACGAACCTCCGTTGGCATCGTGGGTCTAGGCCAAGTCTTTACTACTTCAATCTTTTGTGTATCAACCCGGATACCTTCACCCGAAATTATATGCCAAAGGAAAGCTACAGAGTTCAACCAGAATTCAAATTTAGAGAATTTTGCATACAACTTCTCTTTTTGTAGATCTCTGAGCACAGTATGCCAATCAGCTCACCCTCTGAACGAGAATATACCAATATATCATCAATAAATACAATTACGGACAGATCTAAAAAGGGTTTGAACACACGGTTCATCAATTCTATGAATACTGCTGGGGCATTGGTCAAACCGAACGGCATAACACGAAACTCAAAGTGCTCGTATCTGGTCCTGAATGCTGTCTTCGGAATATCTTTCTTCTTAACCCTTACCTGATGGTACCCGAACCTCAAGTCTATCTTTGAGAAACACTTGGCACTTTCCAAATTATCAAATAAATCATCAATCCTCGGGAGAGGGTACTTATTCTTGATTGTCACTTTATTCAGCTGTCTATAATCAATACACATCCATAAGGAACAATCTTTCTTCCTCACAAATAACACCGGTGCTCCCTACGGTGATGTACTAGGTCTGATAAAGCCTTTTTCAAGCAAGTCCTTTAGTTGTTCCTTCAACTCTTTCAGCTCTAGGGGGCCATTCTATAGGGAGGAATAGATATTGGATGAGTATCTGGTAGTAGGTCAATAGTAAACTCAATTTCTCGCTCTGGCGAAAGCTCCGGAAGCTCATCGGGAAAACATCGGGAAACTCATTAACCACAGGGATGGACTGAATGGTTGGCGACTCTACTTCCACATCCTGAACCCAAACTAAGTGATAAATAGAGCCCTTTCTGATCATCTTCCTTGCCTTGAGATAGGAAATAAATTTACCTCTCGGCGATGCCGTATTACCTTTCCATTCCAAAATAGGCTCCCCTGGAAATTGGAATCGTACAATCTTTGATCTATAATCAATATTGGCATGACAAGAAGACAACCAATCCGTATCCATTATAACATCAAATTCTACCATATCTAACTCGATTAGGTCCGCTACAGTAGATCGACTATGAACTACTATTATACAACCTCTATATACTCGCTTAGCTATCACTGAGTCCCTAACAGGTTTAGACACCTCAAAAGGTTTAACCAATTCATGTTTTATTCCAAACGTACTAGCAACCAACGGAGTAACATATGATAAGGTGGAAACTGGGTCAATCAGTGCATATACATCATATGACAAGACTGATAATATACCTGTAACAACATCAGGCGATGACTCCTGATCCTGTCATCCTGCCAACGCATAAATGCGGTTCTAAGGACCGCTCGAGCTATATGCTCCACCTCTGCCGCTACCACGACTTATTGGTGCTTGTGAACCTTGCCTAGGGGGGCGTACTGATGATGACGAACCAGCTACAGATCCCACTGGCTGAGCTATGCTTGCATCACCTCTCGTCAGACAATCCCACATAACGTGGCCCGAATAACCACAAGTATAACGAACACCCAACCCCATACGGCAGTGCCCGACATGCTGCTTACCACTTTGAGCACATCGTGGCAAGGGCGGCCTTATCTGACTAGACTCACCCATATATTGAGAACCTGAGACCTTGGAATTCCGACCAGGCCCTGAATATATGGAACGATCAAATCTTTTACCGGTAAACTGAGGGGGTGCGCTAGCTGGTGGCTGGGCTGGATACCTTGGGTATTGTTGTCTCTGACCACCTCGAAACTCACCAGAAGGACCCGAAGACCTCACTCTCTTATTCTGGGGTCTAGCATGCTCACGATCGACCCTCTGCTTCTGCTTACGCTCCTCTACACCCTGAGCGTATGCCTGAATACGAAAAATATCCATGTCTGATTGAAGTTATATGGACATACAATCGTTAAGCAAGTGCGGCTCTAACCCCATCATGAACCGGTGAACTCGATCCTCTATCTTAGATATAATAGTAGGAGCATACCTAGACAACGAATCAAACTGAAGACTGTACTCCCGAACACTCATGTTACCCTGCTGAAGGGTCAAAAACTTATCTACTCTGGCCCGTCCAAGCTTTGGTGGCAGATAATGTCAAAGAAAAGCTTCTGTAAACTCCTGCCATACTGCTGGAAGGGCATCCTCACCTCTGGACAATTCCCAAGACTCGTACCAATTTACTGCAATGTCTTGGAGTCTATAGGAAGCTAGCTCAACTAACTCAGTCGCAGTGGCCTTCATTACCCTCAAAGTCCTCTGCATTCTATCAATAAATACCCGAGGGTCCTCATTTGGATCAGCCCCAGTGAATATCGGAGGATCCAAATTAATGAAATCACAAACCCTCGCACTGACGGTCCTATCTGCATGACCAATACCTACTTCGTGACACCGAGCCTGTGCGGCTACTAATCGAGTTAACAGTTGAATAACATCTCTCATCTCCTGACCCGGTGCATCTGGCTGAGAGGCTGAATGTACAGGGGTGGGTGCTGGAGCTGGTGCCCCTCGGAGCCCTTCCGGAGAGGGCGGGGTATGTGAAGTCTGAGATGGAATCTCACTATGAGACTCTCCCCAAGCCCTGGTAACTCGTGGCTCTCGACTAGTAGTCTTACCAGCCATAGACTTTCCCTTCTGGGTGACTGTAGTCTTCGGAGACATTGCTGAAAACGTAACATATCGTTAGGAACATGAATTCTTCTATTGTACGATCTAAGATAAGAAGAGAGAATAATATTCTATATATCCTGTAGCCTCCTGTCTATAAGTGTGGTGCACAACACACCCATAAACAATACTAGATGTACATATACGTGCATAATACGTAAGGCGAGCCGACAAGGCTGCTATAGAGAACTATATACCCAAAACTTAAAGTCGACAAGGCCACATACTATCCAACTGTACATAACTGTCTACAGACCTCTAATAGAATATACAACTGTACAAGGACGGGATTGGGCCACGTCATACCCATATATGTATACAAGCATATCATACCAAAATCAAAAGCAGCTCCAAATCAAATGGAGCACACCAACTCTCGCTGATCAAGGATCCTAAGAAGGGGGACCGTCAGCTTGTCTACCTGCACCTGCGTGCATGAAAATGCAGGCCCCGAGAAATAGGGCGTCAATACGAATAATGTACTGAGTATGTAAGGCATGAAAATCAGTACATAAAATACATAGATAAAACATGGAATAAATAATTCCGCCTGCAAGTCTAAATAACTTTGTAAATCCTGAAACATTTATAATGTCATGCACGTGCATATAAATGTCGTGTCATGCATAGGTAGGGGTGTACATAATATCATCAAGCCTCCGAGGGCATCCCATCATATCATCTCGGCCACTGTGGGCAACATCATCAATGTATACCGGCTGATCAGGTGGTAGTGCGTTTATAACACTGTAACCTTTTCCTATAACCTATATACATATAATATACATATATATGCGTATATAACACCATCTGGTCATGGGTCAATGTACATGTATAAATGCATGAAATGCATAAGAAATACATTAATAAGATTTCTCGGAATGTCATAAAAATCAATATGCCTTTCGGATAAACTTTATCACATACGTATTTTTCTGAGACCCATGAACAGAATATATAATAATAATTCACATGGAGAATCAAGAATATAGACACCCCTAGTATTTCTATGAATAGAGTCATTTATGAAAGTTGCGTATTTTGCTCGTTTCATTTGTATTATTTGGATCATGCCAAAAAAAAAGAAGGGATAGCCTTAACATACCTGGAGTAAGGAAACATTCATATGATATTCTTGAGAGGGATTGCACCGTACTCCCTTAGAATTGCAAAATTCAGTTGTTATTACGCAACACAATTTCGTATGAATTTCTTACAAATTTAAGAACTATCGTCGCTATGAAGTCTCGTATGAATTTCAAAAATTCCCTCACCTTCATTTCTTGTCTTTCCTTTCTTTATAATTCCTTGCAACAAATGAATAAGATAATCTTACTTGTTGAAATCTCTATTTTAATTGGAGTCTTTGTTATTATTTAAATTGTTGAAAGAGACGTAGTTTCAGATTGCACCATAATTAGAATCTTTACTATACATTAAATTGTTGAAAGATTTATATCTATCTTTTAACTAAAAGGCCCTATGTTGAATTGATTGCCACCTAACCCATAATGACTAAGAGTCATATGGTTTGGTAGTGGCTTGCTGCCACGTGGGGGTGAGGGTGGTTTTAATCTTTATCCATAACTCATTAGTTAATTAGGTAATATTAGGTTACCCAATAATTAACTAATTTTTTATATAATTAAGAATTATCTCAACTTACTTAAAATACTAATCACTTCTAACATACCTTGTACACCTTACTATCATGGTCATGTAGTACCTTGTATGGCACTAGTCAATAAATATCGGGTATTATCGCTCACACCGTATTTTATCCCAAATCGACAACCTTTAACGAAACTCATTTTCTTTGATTCGTTTAACCTTTATCCTTCACGGCACTTACTTATCGCTTGTTATAAGTAGCATAAATGCGTATAACCTCAAGACAACCTAGCCCGAGTCTACGTCGATTAACTTATGATGAAACTTTTACATACGAAATGCGGGATATAACATAGGCAGGCAAGAAATGATCAATGAAGTCATCGGCAAACTCACCCCACCTCACCGGAGGGCTCCCTTCTTCACGGGACTCCTCCCATAGTTCAAACCAAGAATATGCAACCTCTTTCAAGAGGTAGGAGGTCAATTTTACTGCCTTTGTTTCAGTAGCATGCATAACTCTAAGAGTTTTGTGCATCTCATCAATGAAATCCTGGGGATCCTCCTATGGGTTAGTACCCGTGAACATTGGAAGATCTAACTGGAGAAACCTGTTCACCCTGGAACTAGTTGAATCCCCTGGATGACTGGAAGAAGTGGGTGCAACACTTGACCTCTAGGCCTGAGAAGCCACTATCTGAGCCAACATTTGTATGGCTCCCCCAAGATCAACGTCAGAAACACCAGAATCGGAAGCTGGAACTGGAATATCAGTTGGAGGAACTGTTGCACCTTCAATAGGTGTAGGGACAAGTGTGGTCTGATCAGTTGGGGTAGAATCAGGCAGCGTAGTAACTGGGGGAATATCCTCAACCTCGGGTGCTCACCCGCATCATCAAATATAGGATCCACTGCCACTCCTGGGGTGATATTGGCTCTTTGGCCAGTTCTTGCCTTATTCTTAGGTGCTATGTACTGAAAATTAGGGCAATTCAGGAGTTAAAGAAGGAACAATCTTACAACCAGCTTTATCGCACGAGCAAGAACATGAAAGAAGGGTATTATTCCTAAATTCCCATGTAGCACCCTAATTATAGATGTGGTCGACAACACACCGATAACAAAGACTCTACTAGACACGGCTCCGTGACATCCTGGGATACTTTAAAACCTTAGGCTCTGCTACCAAGTTTGTCACGCCCCAAAATCGAGGAGCGCGACCGGTGCTCAACCGAGTGAACCCGGCCGAGCAGGCCTATTAGATTTCCTTCTACCTAAACTCATTCATGAATAAAGAAAATATATATCTCTTCTCTAATAAAACAATAAAGTGATCACGTATGCAATACCAATTTCTTACCATTAGTTACTTCATTTTTAAAGTATCAATTCCACACATTTTTCATAATCTGAAGTGGAAATAGTAATTCAAATACAACATAACGAGTTTGACTTCCCAACACCAATAAACAACCCACACTATGTCTACAGAGCCTCTATAGATAAAGAAGAGTACAATGATAATGCCAGCAACAAGGCCCCGGCTATACCTCAAACAGAATACACAAAGTACAAACGATTCATGACCCCAGATGAAGTGGGGCTCACCAAGTCAGCTGGGAAGAAGGTGTACTACTATCACTGATCAATATCTCCTGCTGTGGAACCATATGCATCCATTTAAAGATGCAGCGCCCCCAGAAAAAGGGACGTTAGTGCTGTCGAATAGCACTAGTATGTATAACTAAACACCCTCTCAATAGAATGACAAATAATACAACAAGATTATCATAATGTTAATGGAAGCCTTAATCAACATTAAACCTCAATTTAGGATCAAGACAGTGTTTCAATTAATTTCCATATCTCACATTGGGAGAATTTTAGTATCGATATACCATTGTCCATAATACCATTATTCACAATACCAGTACCACCGTACTCTCAGCACAGAGTCCGATCACGACCCGATCGGCTAGGCTATCTCATTAGAGACATCAATCACAATTACTCTCAATATCAATAACACCGTATTTAACATGGAGTCCGATCACGACCCGATCGGCTAGGCTATCTATTAGGGACATCGACCACAATCACAATTTCAATAACAATTTCCAGCACAATCACCACCATATGTGCGGCATGGTGTCCGATCACGACCCGACCGGCTAGGCTCTCTTCTTCGAGACATCAAACTTTTTATATCAATCATCGCATTTCATATTACTTTGACATATTTGCATTTTATTGGCACTAATGGCCATAATTATAAGATCATTCTTGGCACGTTGGCCATATTTAGTGTTTCATGCTCACCCTTTTCAATTTCAAATATCATCATCATCATCAATAACAAATACAATTCAAATCAAGGTGTATACTACACATGCGAGCAATTAAGAGTCTAAGGCACATAGAGATATTTCATAAAATTTGGCATAACAGCCTTCGTTTGAACTTGACTTGAAGTCTAAACATCATTAATGTACAACCCTTACTTGAACACATCCTCAATTGATAACATAACATAACATGAATAAAGCATTTAGTATGCTTATTGAACATATAACTCTCAACCCAATCTTACTCGGAATAGCCACTTTTATAATGAACCAATCGGGACTTACATAATTTACATGAACATCGTGGGATTCAATTCTAAGAGAAGAGTTTAGCCAACATACCTCAATCGAGCTTCCTTAACCTCTAAAATGTTTCGGAATTCTTATCAACTTCAATCTATTGTAGAAATATAACAAATTAAACCAAAATTAGGAAGAAGCTTATGGTTCTAGCTTATTTGATCATTTTATCAAACACTAGGTGTGCATTAAGGTTTCAAGGTCTTTTTATGGAGGATTCCATCATCCCACAACCCAATCTTTACCATTTTTAGCTCAACAATCTTCCTACACCCTTTGATAACACATGCATGTAAAATAAGCAACTCTCATGCCCAAATATTATTTTGCTAATTACCCATTTCTAGACAAAATTCGAAATTGAGGGTTAGGGTGTAGAATCTTACCTCTAGGATGAAGACCTAGTGAGTTTTCCTTCTTAAGCTTCCAAAACTTGAGCAAGAATTGAAGAACAATTATTGAAGAACACCTTCTCATTCTAGGGCACTCTCTCTCACTCTAAAATATCAGATTATAGCTCAAAAATAGCCCACAACGTGTATTTAACGAAGTAGGGTCGGGTTTTAAAAATCCAAAAATGGAGCTCCGGAACAAGGTCTGCGATCGCATATGCGATTGCATAAAAGATATGTGGACCGCATATCGGTCGCATAATTGCTGTCCAGAACCGGCAAAAATCTGCATGTGTTTTCGGTCACTATGCGGCCCGCAGACCTGTTCTGCGGTTGCATAGTCGACCGCAGAATTGCATCCAAACTGGCCCTCTCCTGCCTCACTTCTGCGGCCATTATGCGTCCCGTAAAGTGATTCTGTGGTCGCATCCAAAACATTTTATTTACTTTCCAATGCATTGTTCAACCCAAAAAGTCCGAGTCGCGGCTCGCCGCGAAGAATTTCTACAATCCACAAACACGTAAGCCTAGTCCGGCACCATGAAATATTATTTTTCTTTTGCAAATATTTTACGGGGCCTTACACTATCAAGAATAGCATGGTATGGAGATAACCAATCCATACACAATCATATCAAAGTCTACCATATCTAACAACAGAAAGTTTGTTCTTATCTCATAACCACATATAGTGACCACAGAAGACCGATAAACTCGATCCACCACAATGGAATCTCCAAGCAATGTAGATACATGGACATGGATAACAAACGAATCATGTGACATGTTTAGATAAGAAGTAAAGTATGATAACACATATGATTAAGTAGAGTCAGGATCAAACAATACAGAATCATCCTTGTGGCATATAGATACAATACCTGTAATAAGTGCACAGAAGCGACAACCTCGATCCTCCCTGGGAACGCAAAGCATCTAGTCTGACCTCCACTAGATTGAGCTCCACCTCTATGATGACCACACCCTGGATGACTTCCACTATAGGCTGGCTGAGCGTGTGGTGAAGCAACTTGCGCAGGAATCATAGTCGGACCTCCCTGCTGCCCTGAACCTCTGCAAAATTGGTGGCAGTATTTCCTAACGTTCCCCAAGTCTCCACACTCAAAGCAACCTCTGACTAGAAATGACTGCGAGGCCTGAGTCAGACCCGTGAAACTAAATATCCTCTAGAATAACCCGGTAATGATGAACTCTGGATAACTGGAGCACGATGAGAACTCTATGCTGGAAGTATGCTAAATAAAGACTACATAGGAGCTCCTTGACTGGGTAGTGGTGCATCATAAGCTGGTCTACTAGAAAGGACTGTTCCAAATCAACCCTGGCCTCCATATGTGGCACCATCAAAACCTCTTGAATGTCGTGACCTCTTGTCCTAGCCTGCATTATCTCTCTAGTCTCACTATGGATGTGCTCAATACGACATGCTATCTCCACATCCTGGTGAAATGAAGTTCCAGTCTCTGCCTTTCTAGCCATAGAAAGGCGAATACCGTGGTAAAGACTAGTAATGAATCTCTTCACTCTCTCCTACTCAGAGGGAATCAAGCTGGAAGCATGGCGGGACAACTCGGTAATCCTCATCTCATAATCGGTAACTGACATTTGACCTTGGTGAAGATGCACAAACTGCATCCTCAGCGCATCTCTCCTTGTCACGACCCAAAATCCCACCAATGGTAGTGATGGCACCTAAGCTCTAAGACTAGGTAATCCAATCATACAATGATGTAAAAACATCAAAATAAGATATAACAAGTCAAAATTTATCATAAAAAGCGGAACAAATACAAAACATAGGTACTTGAGCCAAACTTCCCATAACTAGGTAATACAGAGTCATGATCTCTAAACTGAATACATAACGAGTCTCAATAAGTACAATACTGTCTGAAAGTAATACAATAGTATGAAACTAAGAGAAGGGGACTCCGAGGGTCTGTGGCGTACATGCAACACTACCTTGAATACTCTCGAACAGTCCAAGACTCACTCTCGAGGACCGCTACCTCCAGCACCTGGATCTGCACAAAAGTGTGTAGAACTGTAGATTGAGTCCGAGAGAAAATGTACTCAATAAGTATCAAGAGTAACCTCGATAAAGTGGTGACGAGGATTAAGTCATGTGATACTCACTAATCAGAGAACATGTGCAATATCTCAAATAACTATTAACAAGAATATAACAAGATGTAGTACCATCAACACAAGGAAATAAGAGCTATCAACTCATCACAGGTAAATCATGTTTGACAAATGAATTATCAGTCAATAACAAAGGCATATAATAGCATGTTAGAAGCAACATGAAATCATCTAAAGTGCATAACAAAGCATAAAGAATTCACTTGCTTACTTAGGAATGCCACCGTTATACTCCACATTTCATCAATAGAATGCCACCCCTATAATCTATATATCAACAACAAGAATGCCACCCTTATACTCCATGTTTCATCAACAAGAATCCACCCTTATACTCGTCGTTTCATCAACAAGAATACCACCTTTATACTTCACATATCATCAATAAGAATGCCACCCTTATTCCCACACATCATCACATTAATAATATCCGCCCAGACATGTTTGCATGTGCCATAATAATGACAACACAAAATAACAACATATCATCAAGAGACATAATATCATAATTCATCGATAAGGGCCTCAAGGATATGGAAATAGTAAGGTGCGGATGTATGCTCAAGATAAAAGATATGACCACGACTAAATCAATTTAGAAAAAAATCCACAAACGCCAATCTTGGCTAATTAGTAGCTAATCATAAAACATGATCTCTAGCATAAGAGGATAAGCTCACATAGTCATACAATAGTTTTCACATGTATCATAGAGAGCACACAATCAAATTAAGGCATAGAAGAATCCTAGAGTCTAATCCGGTCATTTTTCATACATAACACCCATATATATGCTCATCATCTCACATATACGTCGATTTACATCCATTACAATTATACGATTAATGTCAAATCCTAAGGATTATTCCCTCGCATAAGATTAGGCAACATACTTACCTCAAACGAGACAAATCAACCCTCTAAAATCGCCTTTCCTTTAGAAACCACCTCCGACCAACTCGAATCTAGCTAAGTAATTCAATAACATCAAACAAAGCCATAGGAAACAACCCCAAACAACGAATCTTCGATCTTTTATCAAATCCCCAAAGTTCAACAAAAGTTAACTCGAGCACATACGGTCAAAACCTGAGTCAAGGGGTAGATCCCGACTTCCCACGAGTCCAAATATATGATTAGGTTCCAAAGCCGGGTTCAAATTGACTCCTAAATCCCCAATTTTCACTCTATTAATTTGTAGACAAAACCCCCAAATTTTCCTTTAAATTTCAAGTTTTAGGTGTAGAAATCCATGGGGATTCAGATATCAAGCCAAATCCAAGTGAAAATTGCTTACATCCAATATAGTCATGAAATTGCTACCGAAAATCTCCATCTCTCGAAGTCTAGGGTTCAAACACATAGCCTCCACCTCGAGCATGCAATGCACAAATTACCCAGGCCCACGCGAATGTGATCACGCCCAACTATGCCTAATAAGAAGGACTAAGCGGTCGCTGCAAAAATAATCCGGTTCAAGAGTTCGGAGTCAAATCCCACAGGGAACTAACCTAATTGCTACAACCTTTCAGTATCACGAATGATAAGCTCAGACAACTTTTAGAGTTCAAGATTAAATTTATGAATTAATAAAAATTACTTAACTAAGAAAAAATGACAATAAAAGTGTCACGACCCAAACCGCAGGGCCGCGATGGGCACCCGGTGCCTTACTCAACCGAGTACCAACGTAACATATATTTCTTATCAATTGCCTTTGTTGATGTAGGTATCGTTGTATTACGAATAAAGTAGAATTTAGGAGTTTGAATTCTTACAACTGAGCTCTACCACACGATCTAGAGTAAGAAGAAAGAGTGACAATCCTAAATGCCCTGTAGCCTCCTGCTTATAAGTGTGGTGCACAACACACCCATAAACAAGACTCTACTAGACACGGCTTGTAGACTCCCTAGGACAGAACTGCTCTGATACCACTTTTGTCACGATCCAAACCACAGTGGCGCGACGGGCACCCAGTGCCTTACTCAACCGAGTACTAACGTAACATATATTTCTTATCATACCATTATGGGTAAATGGGCCAGAAGGGGCGTCATAAGATAACCATAATAAAACAAAAGGGAATACTCGACATAGGACGACCCAAATGTAATACAAACTTATACATATGACATACGGGCCTATAAGACCAAAATGATCACTCGTACACTGAACATAGGCCAACAAGTCCATACAATCTTTCATATACATGACATCTATCTACAAGCCTCTTAGACTACATAAACATCATAAAGGTCGGGAAAGGGCCCCGCCATACAATTAAATACATGTCCAAAGCATACTGACCAAATAAGTAACTCCGGAGCAAGTGGAGTGTACCAACACCTTCCGTTGAGCTGATAGCTTACTAGGAGGACTCTCAATCTATCTGTCGGGACCTGCGGGCATGAAATGCAGCATCCCCAAGCAAAAAGGGATGTTAGTACAAATAAAGTACCGAGTATGTAAGGCATGAAAAGCAGTATATAATAGACATGAAAGAAACATGGAGTAAAAGACCCAACCTGTAAGTATGAATAGCTCTGTGAATCATGAGACATTTATAATGTCAAGCATATGTGTATAAATGTCATATCATGCATAGGTATATGCGTACATAATATCATCAAGCCTTTGAGGGCATCCCATCATATCATCTCGGCCACTATGGGCGAAATCATCAACGTATAACAGCTGATCAGGTGGTGGTGCATATATAATGCCATAACCTTTCCTTATACCCCATATACATACATATATATATATATATATATATATATATATATATACGCGTATATAACGCCATATGGTCATGGGTCAATGTGCATGTATAAATGAATGCAATGCATAAGAAATAAGTTAATAAGATCTCTCGAAATGTCATAAGATCAATATGCCTTCGGATAAACTTTATCAACTACGTATTTTTCTGAGACCCATGAACAGAAGATATAATAATAAGGCAAATCAAGAACATAGGCACCCCTAATACTTCTATGAATAGAGTCATTTATGAAAGTTGTGTGTTTGCTCGTTTCGTTTGTATCATATGGGTCATGCCAAAAGAAAGAAGGAATAACCTTAACATACCTCAAGTCGTCAATGCAACTCGACAAAAGCTTACGAAAACTAGCGCGCCAACCCTATAACAAAGAAATACATGTACAACTTAGATGGCGCTAGTATATCACGTATCTCAAACGATAACTCGATTCTAAATTAAAACGGGCAGCATTTCCCCTTATTTTACTGCTCCCTCAAGCGTACTATAGGCGAGACAAAAACATAATACAACCTACAACTCGAAAATACCCTACTACAATTCGGGACCTTTAATCCAACAAAAACCCCCAATATACCATAACACACCCAATCAACAAGTTATCAATTAGCTTGAAATTTCAATGACGAAAGACCAGCCCACTACCCTACCACATGTGGCATTTCTCCACGCCCTTTTATCCTTCCAAGCTCCATAACTCAGCAGCACAATAGGCCAACACAAGTGGACTACAAAACAGTCCACTAAAAGTGAAATAAATCGAACTCACGGCTTCCGATCACCGTCCCGTGAGTTCTAACTAATTAGGAAACGAATTTTCATTGCCTTTAACATCTTCTTTTATTGCTCCATTTTGTAGCTCTGAGGTACCATTTCGTGCAACGTTTCTCCAATTCATGTCCAAGCATTCCTACACATGAAATAAGCTCTAATAAGTTCAGTTGTCGCACAAATTAGCATCCAAACAACAAGCAAGTAGGGTAACTAATATCAAAATATATAGAATTATAGCACGACATCAACACCCCATACTTAAATGTTGCTTGCCCTCAAGTCAACCAACCAAACACTTCCTCTTCAAGGACCCAACAAGCCCTACATTCACAGCACACTATACCTATGACCATGGTTGATAGTAACAATTAAGCTCTAGCCTATGCGGTCAAAATACACTTCCCATACTCATGCCCAATTTCAAAACATCCAACATAGGAATAACATGATTATAACAATCCTAGCCTCAAAAACTAACTTAATGTCACAATACACCCGAGGCTTGAATACTTAATCTAACAGAGAGGTCTAATAATGTTACCTATCCTTTGTGAAACCATGTGCCCTCACAATAAAACAAAGAGTAAGCAGTCCACACATCCAAATCACATGATCGAATATATTTGAAGGACTCACACATATGAAGAAAAATCACTCACCCTCTCAAAGAACTCGCATGCACGCAAAAGGTACCATAGACTTGCCCATTATGTAAATCTCTACTATTGTAGGCCTGCTCGTTTTGAAATCAACTGGGACTTTATTATGGTTGTAAAGTGGGCTAAGGGACGGGTGAGATATATTTAGGATATAGTGGATAACTCTCCTAAGCAATTTAACACATCACATATTCAACTTTAAGCGCAACAATTTCTTCAATTCCCTTCAATCATCACAAGATAGCTCACTCCAGAATATTTTTCCTTCTTCTTTACACACTACTTCATATCACATCCACTAGCAAAAACGAGAAACCTTTATTTGTTCAATTATTCTTCTCTTTTTTTCTTTCTTTTTTTTCTTTTCTTTTTTTTCTTTTGTATTTTTTCCTTGCCGATAGTGGATTTTATTTAATTGCACATTTCTTCCTTCTATTAGTTCCACTCAAATGCTACCCCAAGTTTCCTCATTACTTCTTTCTAGCGCTCTCTTTGCAATTCGAGTGCTTTAAGAGGTCTAAGGATCAAAATGATCCAATTAAGAATAAAAGGGGATAGACTTGTAATGCGGGTGCCGAAAGAAAGGCTTATAGGCTCAAAAGGGTAACTAGGGATGATTTTATTTGTGATACGCAACAAAACTCAAAAGGATCAAAGAAAGCCTAACATCACTTTTCAAACCGAGCAACACCTAGGATTTAGCTTTAATTCACATTTCGGGCAAGTTCTAGACTCAAATGCAATAACATGGACTATACAAAGAACTCACTTCACACATGGCACATGACTCACTAAGGACGGTTTTATTCGGACTCTCACTCAAATAAGTATTCACAAAGCCAAGAGATATATTAAGCATAAAGCACAAAGTGAACACAAGTCAAGCAACCAAGACATAGGAGTTATACCACATGCTATTCATTTTTACCTAGGTATCATCATATATTTAAAGCTAAGGGAAGGTGAAGCGCATGCCAGAACCTAAGTATGCAACCATCAAATAAGTCAAAAGGTGCAAATCCCATCAGTTCTTCTCCTTTATTTCCTACATACTACTCTAAAAGTAAAAATAAAAAATAAAAAATTAAAACTACTGCCCATTTCAAGTTACATCCCATGGAAAAGAACCGAGGCACGAACAAAAACCACGGGGGATTATTACTACTTAAGGAAAATAAAAGACATGTTTTTGTAATGTTTTCTATTTTTTAATTTTTGTTTAGACTTAAATCCCTCAAGAAAACTGTCTAGGAGATCCATCGTCGTGAAAAGTCTTTTTTTTTGTTTTTTATTTTTGTTTTTTTTCAAAAATTAAAAATAAATATAAAAAATATTACACTACTCAATACTATTCTAAAGTGTCCTAAAATAATAATACAAGAAGCTAACAATAAAGAATATAAGAAGTTGGAATTAAATATATAAGAAGCTAGAAATTAAAAATATAAGAAGCTAATATGGTTACTAATCTATTACTACTATGCACAACGAGAGTTACCCATCCCACACTTAAATCGTGCAGTGTACCCAATGCATAATTAAAGTAGAAAGAGTGCATAAGAACTCCCTGATCAATCCTCGAGACGATCGCCTTCATCGTAGAAGGCTCGGTCAGCCTCATCCCAATCATCAACGTCGTCACCCAGATCCTCACCAGTGGCATCAACCGCTGGATCAACCTGCTCCTCGTCACCCTATACCAAATACTCTGGAGTGTTGATATCTTCCTCTGGTGGGACCCCCTAACCCACATCTAAACCAACCAATCGCTGTGCATGTATGGTGAGAGTGAACCGCTCAGTCAACTTGGTCCTCTCCTATGAAGTAGCAGGCCTACCACAATCCTCAACTGCAAATCCATCATCCCATACAAATGAGCCATGACACTCTCATCACAAGCCTGATGCTCTGCTGTAGTCAATATCGTACCATCTTCCTCATTTAGCACATGGATAATAGCAATGTCGGTAGCTCGAGATATGGCTGGAATCAACATGTCAAACTGGGTTCCTCATCTACTTGCTCTCTAGGCAAATATTGCATAAGCAGATTCACAAAGAATATCCTAGTAAGCGTGCCCTTTCTAGATTGTGCCATCTGGCTATGTATCAACTGGCTCAAATTCACCGGCCATCCTTTCATCAAGAAATACACTAGACATACTCTCTCTCGGACAACAACAAAATCATGATCACACGAAAGTAGTCTCGTGTTCAGCAAGCGCAACCACACTTTAGCAATTTTCATAAACTTCACTTTAGGAAAAGAAGTACGGGTGTTGTATCTCTTTTCCCATGTCCACACCACATTTGAATTAACACCACACAATGTGTGCCTAATATCTGTGTAAGCAGGCCGGTCACTAAAGTTACACAACGGACTACATGAGACATCAGGGGCATCCAAATATCTACATAATGAGCTAGCTGAAATATCAATAAGCCTCCTATGAATAGGCACTAATTGCTCCTTATCCTCAAGGTTCCACCCGGCGTAGAACTCGTTCACTAAGCTAAAGTTTGCCTCTCCCGGATTTTTAAATACAAAACCAGTCCTAGTCATGTATTCTTTCCCAAATCTGAGGGTAACGGGACTTTAATTTGTGCTCATCAACTGCAAAATTAGGGAGTTTTGAGTTTGGGTGACACTTCCTGTACCATTCCCTCCCGGATGGGGGCATACTCTTGATGACATACTCACCAGTCGCTCTCTCTTGAGGTTGTTCCCCGATAGAAGAAGAAGCCACTTGCTTTCCTTTACCACTATGACTACCAGACGTAGCATCAACTCTGTTCCTTTTCTTTGGCGGTGGGCCTGACGAGGTAGCCTTTGCCTTTGGTGGTGCCTTAGCCTTAGCTGATGCCTTAGAACTAGTTGTTGGACGAACCATATTGCACGTACCTATCAACCATGCCAATTTTCAATGCCAGGAAACAATAACTATCACAAAAATAAGGTCGGAGTGACCCCACACTTAAATCTCTAAGATATGGTAATTACTTTAAACCATAGGCTACTCAGACTTCTCATTCATCAAGTAAGCGTATTAGCATCTAAATTTCGGCACTACACATAGCCCGTATGTCATTGCAAACACACTTTATCAATCCACCCCGACTCCGTAGAGTCACCCCACACTTAGGTTTTCATATCAATTATGCTCTTCTAACACAAAACAACCAATCCTGGAGACTTGAGCTCCAATTGGGACTAAAATCGCCAATGAGGCAATTTATCGAACACCTTGGATGCATTATTTGTGTGTGAGTTTCTTTGTGGCTGAAGGATTGCTCCACCATCCCAAATCGACTTGGGAATCGAGTGTAAAACACTCATTACAAAAGTCACAAGATATCCTAAGGGGTATTTGGGGTTGGAATCGTTTTAACTGCTTTGACTAGAGTGTCTTGATGAGTCCAATCCTCAATGAGTTATGTGCTATGTGTGTGTGAGGTTTTTGTGTTATTTTGTGCATTATATTTGATTTCTAGAACTTGCCCTGTGTGTTTGCAAAGCGAAATAGTAGCGTTGTTCAGTCTTGGAAGTGATATAGGCATTTCTTTATTGAGCCAGATATATATAGTTTACCAGCCTAATTGTTATGTATCGTAGTTAACCTTTTGGGCCTGTAATCCTGTTTCTTTGGCAACCACATTACAAGCCTTACCCATTTGTTTGAATTAACCATCTATTTGAACCTTTTCACCTCTCATGAGCACTTGAATTGTTATGAGATTTGTAAAAGTTAAAGTGTAGCGTGGTTGGTTTGGCTTTTGAGTGGAACTAATGAAATAGGGAGAAAGCTGCACTGTTTTGAAAAAATAATAAAAGCCACTTGAATTGAAAAAGAAAGAAAAGAAAAAAATAGTTGTATTGCTATGAAAAATATTCCTTGATAGTGGTGACTCTTGATGTAATTGTGCTTAAAGAAGTATGGAGTTAATATACACTGATGTGAAGGTGGAGTTATGGTTTGACATAAGTGTGGGGTTTAAATATTAAAGTGTATGTATTAAAGCGTTTAGGGAGGTGTAGTCACTCTTATATCCAAATGTATCCTGCCCGACCCACAACCTACATTACAACCAATTAAAGTCCTACTTGATCCTAGATTGAATGAGCTCGATTAGTAGAGTAGTACACTACGGGAAAGCCTATGGCGTATCTTTTGGGGCATATAAATGTTATTTCTAAGAGTGAGTGAATTTTTTCTATCTAGAGTTCCTAATTGTTCTTAAATTTTTATTGTGTGTGGAACTACTCTCTTTTGTTGTGTGAGAGCACTTGATTCATGAAGGAAAGGTAATGTCATTGACCTCTATTTTAGAGTAAGTGAGTGAGTTGTGAATAATGCATGGTACTTGCGAGTCAAATTTTGAGGTGAAGATGTTACACTATTCTGCTTAGTCTATTTTAAAGATTCTTGGTGTGATGTGTTAGGAGAATTGTTTAAAAAGGTCGTGTCTATATAAAGTATAGTTTGATTGCTCGAGGACGAGCAACGTTTAAGTGTGGGGTAGTGATGTTTTGCTATAATTCTATATTTTTAGTGCATAACTTACCTTACATTTTAGGTGCTTTAATGCTAAACTATACTATATTTGTGCTTAATTGAGTTTATTTTATGTGTAGGTATGTTGAAGAAGAAATTGGGAGCAAAGTAGAGATTTTATGTGTATTTTATGCACTACAAGAATGGATTGTGATTATTTGATAACGGAAAATATTATGATATATTATTGTGCACTGATTGAAGACAAATTAAAAGAATACAAAAAAGGAACAATGCAAAGGATTTTGGAAAGGAAAACAAAAACGTGAATTTGGAAAAGTTAGGCAAAGAAAGAAGAGAAAACGTGAAATGCAAAAGTTAAACAGATCAAAATGAGGAACGAAGCAGAAGAGCAGCCGGCGACGCGAGAATTATTCGTCACATTTTACCTCGCGAGGCGAGGTCTGTAGCGTGAGGAGGCGCGGCCAACGCGAGATGGGTGCGTGCGTTTTGCCTCGCGAGGCGAGGCCTGTAGCGAGGCGTTCCGGATTTTTAAAGCCTATTTTGTCTCCTATTTGGTTTTGGACTTGGCTATTTCGCTTAGGTCTTTTCCATACACATATAAATAGTCATTAAACACCATTCTTAGGAGGTTTTGCGACCGGAGGCAAGAACATCAGGCTTGGAGGAGGCTTCTAACTAGTTTTTCTTCTCTTCTCTTCCTTTAATCTCATAGTTTATTAGTTCTAGAGTTTTGGGTATTGCATGAACGTTGTAGTTTGAAGCTTGAATTATTCTTATTAGTTTATCATATTGGTTTATTTATTCAATCTTGCGCTTAATTATTTGATTGATTGATCACCAATTGAATACTATCTAGGATTGAACTCGGGAGAGGGAATTCTAGATTGCATATAAGATTGAGTAGAGCAATATCTTAACTCTGGGGGGGGCAGATTTGTGATTAGGATAGGAATATACCTAATCGCCTTTCTTGGTTACTATACATGAATTATTAATGCATTCTTGTTAATTCTAATTCCATAGGAATATCGGTGTTAGATTAGCTTGAATAGGCGAGTAGTACTTCGGGGGAGGGCTACGAGCAATATTAACCCTGGAAACCAATAAACCAGATAAATTAATTAGACGATTTAAGCGAAAAACTCAACGGGATTGTTAGATAACCCATAGCTCTAGAATATTCACTCACATTGAATTCGTCTTTAAGCTTGTCGTTATTTTCTTTAATCTCTTAATTTGTTATTCTAGATTAATTTTAGTATTATTAAATATTCATAATTTAGAAAAGTGCTTGAATAGATTAATTGTTTGGTTTAATTTAGTTTATAGTTAATCACAAGTCCCTGTGGATACGATATCTGGACTTACAATCCTATATTACTTGTCGACCATTGATACTTGCGTGTGCATTTGGGAGCAACACGTATTCAGACTTATTGGTATTATGAGATGGTGTCTTGCTGGGCTTGGGTGTGTTTTGGATTTATTCCGGGCTATATTGATGAATTAGAGCATTTCTGGTTTGGCAGGGATCTGGTGCAATCGCATATTTCGTCAGCATTGCTGGTTTGGCAGGGATCTGGTGTAATCGCATATGCGGTCAGATGCATCTCACCTACAGAGCCGTATGTGCGTGATTTTGGTTCACAGAAGTGGGCTTGGAAGTTCTCCAGGTTGATCGCATCTTCCTTGAAGTTTCGCAGGTGCGGGGCCGCTTGTGCGTGGTATCCTGCACAGAAGCAAAAATTGGCTGGTTAAGTGGTTCTCACATCTGCGAGAGTTTTGCCGTAGATGCGACGTCGCAGAAGCGACTAAGTGGTCCGTAAATACGGAATAACTGGAAGGAAAATATATTTCTAAGGTTTGGGTTATTTTTACTATTTTGTGTTTTGGTGCTCGACTAGAGGCTATTTTGGAGGAGCTTTTCACCATACTTTTGAGGTTATGTGATTCCTACTTGATTTTGATAATATATCTTGTTTTCCCATGGATCATTACACGTAGATTGTGGAATTTGAAAGAGAAATCTGGGGGGGGGGGAGGGGGGTTGCCTACAAAGTTGGAGAGTGTACATTAGGGACTTGTGAGTCCATTTAGACTCAATTTTGGAATATAATTACATATATAGACTCGTGGTATTATGGGTAATTGGGATCTACTCCTTGACTCGGGTTTTGGCCAAGTGGGATTAGGTTTACTTTTGTTTGACTTTTAGAGATTTGATTAAAGATAGAAGCTTTATTGTTTGGAATTGATTCCTATGGCTTATTTGACGTTATTGCATTTTATTGACTAGATTTGACCATTCCGAAGGCCGATTCAAGAGGCAAGGATTCTTAGAGTATTGATTATCGCTCGCTTGAGGTAAGTATCTTGCCAAGGGTTGGCTTGAGGGCATTTCCCCGTTGGCTATGATGCTCGTTATATATTGTGGGTGATGCATATGCAAGGTGACAAGCGTATATGTGTTCATTGTGGTTATTTATCATGTGGATAGACCTCATGCTATTATGTGCTTTGATGTCGTGTTTCCTCCACTTGTGTGATTACGTCGGCTATTAGTCATGCTAAAAATCATGTCTAGGTAATTTGCTTATCTGTTGAGACATGATAATGTTATTTTTGCTATGTTCGACCTTTTGCCTTAGCCATAATCATATTTTTCAGTCATGATATTATATCTGTGTGTTATATCTCTATATCAGTGCATTCTTTATATGTTATCTCATATGTTGTTAGTGTCCTTATGTGTGTGACACATATTTGAGTTGTGTTATGGCACGTTGGTATATTCCATGTGATATTTTAATTATAGTACTGTGAGATGACTGATTCTTGGGCCCTAGAGGTGTGTTGTTATTGATAGTGAGGTGATGCTTGCATCAAGACACCTATATTGGACTGAGTGATATTGATTATTGACTTTTGATCTGATCAGCGCTTAGGCCAGAATCCACCCCTCTGGAGTCAATGATAACCCATGTTACTTTGGGCCCTGAGAGTGCAAGTGAGGGACTTAATTCAAGCACCTGTAAAGTCTCTGTGTGTGTATGTGTGCGTGTGTGATAATTAAGGGGTATTGTACCGGGCATCGCGAGAGTGCTCAGAGCATGATTGAAGGGTATTTGTGAGAGGCACTATGAATGTGATGAGACAATGTATACTTGATGATTAAATTGTGATGTTGTTGATTTTTTGCGTGTATATTTGACATGTGGGCATGAAGTTGTATTTCCCTCATGCTAATCGATATTTGATGTCTCTATTTGATGTTTAGAGCCTGAAATTACAGTTTATCTTGATAAATCTCTTTCTAGGTGATTTTTGTTGAAATGTTGATATCTCGACTGATATACCTGAAAAGCTTGCTTATTTCTCTTCTTTTCGTGTTAGAGTTGAACTTGTTATTGTCACGACCCAAAACCACCAACCGTTCATGATGGTGCCTAACTCACTTGCTAGGCAAGCCAACATAACAAAAGCGAAGCACAATTAAATAAATAGAATGAATAACACAAGTCTAATACCATTAAGATAAAATAACTGCGTCAAAATACAATAATCCCCCAAACCTAGTATATACAGCGTCATGAGCTCTAAACATAAGTACAAGTTTAGAATACACATAGCAATACTATTTGAATGAAAATAATAGCACTAAAAGGAGAGAGACGCCAAGACTACGGTCAAGATATAGCTCTACCTCATCTCTCTAAAGTGCTCACAACAACACCTCACAGCTAGCCACAACTCGGTCCAACACCCGGATCTGCACAATTAAGCGCAAAGTGTAGTATGAGTACAAACGACCTCATGTATTCAACTTAGCAAGTATCATAACTAACCACAGCGAGATAATAGAAACAGAATTATTAACGATGCATGTTATTCACCTGTACAGTTCATAAATCTAACAAGTACAAAATAATAATATAATCAAGTCAAGAACCTTAGATAAAACCACCTTGGTACGCACAATAACTTAACATACTTTGCTCAGTTGACAATTCAACATATAAAGAAGATATGCAAATAAAATTGGTGAACAACCAAGGAAATTGCAAATGCAATAACCCAATCAAACACTGGCCAATCTTTCCTCATACCGCGTGTACACCATCAACAGAGAAGCATGAGAGGGTCATCCTAGGGGGATGAATCCTTATCCACACACTCCAAGGACAACTCACGTGCCATAGATATTAACCGCACATCATATTCACGTGCTAATATTCACAACCGCACAGTGTATTCACATACTAATAATCACAACCGCACGGCTAATTCACATGCCAATAATCATAATCGCACGTATAAGAACCCGATCTCGGCCAATTCAAGTGCCAATTATCATAACCGCACGTAGTCAATGCAGTCTTGAGCTTCTCAAAATGTCCACACACTCGTTAGACCAACTGAATATGGCACCCTTCTGCTTCAAATGAAAAACCCTCCACAAAACAACGATAATGCCCAGCCAACCCAAGGAAACTCCAAATCTCTGTAGCAATAGACCATCTGGGCCAACTCTAAACTGCCTAAATCTTCTTCAGATCTACCTTAATCCCCTCACTAGATATACATGACCCAAGAATGCCACTGAGTCAACCAAAACTCATACTTGGAGAATTTAAGAAATAGCTTTTTCTCCCTCAAAGTTTGGAGCACAATTCTCAAGAGCTGCTCATGCTGCTTCCAACTGCGAGAAAACACCAATATATCATCAATGAAAACTATGACGAAGGAATTAAGATAAGGTTGAACTATGTTGTTCATAAAATGCATAAAAGTTGTTGGGGCATTGTTCAGCCCAAAAGACATCACCAATAACTCACAATAGCCATAATGGGTCCTGAAAGCCGTGTTAGGAATACCAAAAGCCCTGATCTTCAACTGATGGTACCCCGATCTCAAGCCAATCTTCGAGAATACCCTAGCACCCTAAAGCTGATCAAAGTTGCTAATTTGTGACATGAAAGTCAAAATATGATTTAGGAATAATCTAAGGATTAACACATGATAATTAATCTTCTATAATCTTAAATAAAGCTATAAGAATCATATGGGGGTTAGGTATACATTAACACATCAAAGGAATGGAACAAACGAAAATCCGGATGGCATAGGCCAAATGGGTGGTTCGCCTTTTTTGATTTTTTTGTGTTTTGAAGTTCCAACCTAAACTAGTTTCTTCCATACTTAAAAATAGGGAATTGAATACTATAAAAGGATACAATACATACTTTTCCTTCAAAAACTCTTAAATGATCAAGAAGAAAGGCTAGAACATAGCTAAACCAAATCATGTCGAAAACAAACCGAAAACCCTACATACCTCTTGTGTTCTTGCTTCCAAACCTTGTTCCCTTTGATCAAAACCCTTCCTTATTCTTGTATAGCTAAAATACAGAGCTGATAATCCTGCATAGACATGGAATTCTTCCCAAAACTCAAGTTATAAGGAGAAAGAAGGATGACAAAGTCTTACTTATGTCGTAAGCATCATGTTGATGTGTTCGCTTCTTGATTTTGAGTGGAGGATGATGGACTTGCTTCAAAACCCTAAGGAACTTCTTGGAGAGATATGGACGATCTTCTTGTACGTGAATTTTCTGGAAAGCTCAAATCTCTTTACCAGTCGTCATATGAACGAACTATATTACAAGACCTTCAATTTGGTATATAATATGTCCCAAAAGACCTCATATAGCACACGAAATAAATTGCTCAAAAAGCTTCGTTAGAAGGCAAATCCTTAGTCGATTTTTCCGCAATTTAAATTCAATTTTTCCCAAACTTTATATTCAATATCCAAAAATCATATATAGTCATATTATTACGTTGAACTCATTTAAATAGTGCTTAGCAAGTCATTTGCAAATTATACGACATCACATAAGTACGGGGTATAACAACTGTCTCTTATACACATCTCAACAACACCTCACAGCTAGCCACAACCCAAGAATATTCGTCCTTGAATATTGACTGAGGTATAAAGAAGCATTAAGAAAAGATATGTTACATACCTGGAGTAGTGAAGAGATACGAATATCTGGCTCTCATATCCTTCTCAGCTTCCCAAGTCATCTTTTCCACATTATTGCTCCACCATAACACTTTCACTGAAGAAATATTTTTCGTCATCAACCAACGAACCTGCCGATCTAAAATGGCAACAAGTACCTCCTCATAATTTTACTGCTTGGTGATTTGTACATCATCAACTGGTACAACTCTGGAAGGATCTCCAACACACTTCCAAAGCATGGAGACATGAAACACTGGATGTACCTCCTGAAGGTCTGCTGGAAGGTCTAACTCGTATGCTACACGACCAACTTGTCTGATGATCTGGTATGGACCTATATACCTAGGGCTAAGCTTTCCCTTCTTTCCAAACCTCATGACGCCTTTCATAGGTGACACTTTCAGGAACACCTAATCGCCAACTTGGAACTCTAGATCTCAGCGTCTACTGTATACATATGACTTTTATCGGCTCTGGGCTGCTGGCATTCTCTCCCTGGTTAGCTTAACCTTATCCACTGCCTGTTAGATCAAATTCGGGCCTATCAACTAAGACTCACCAACTTCGAACCATCCTATGGGTGATCTGCATTTGTGCCCGTACAAAGCTTCATAAGGCGCCATTTGTATGCTAGAATGATAATTATTGTAGTATGCAAACTCTATCAATCATAAGTGTTCATCCCAGCTGTCTTTGAAATCTAACACACACGATCTGTGAAACCTTAACATTTCCTCGAGCATCTGTATGTTTCACTCGGCTTGTCCATCTTTCTAGGGATGAAAAGCTAAACTCAAATTCACCTATATCTCCAAACCTTTTTGGAACGATCACTAGAAATTATATGTAAACTATGTGCCTCTATCTGAAATTATAGATTCTAGAACACCATGGAGGTGTACAATCTCCTTGATATACAATCTGGCATACTCTTCTCCTGTATAGGTAGTTCTAACAGGCAAGAAATGAGCTGATTTAAAGCCTGTCAACAATAACCCAAATAGAATTGTACCTTCTCCGCGTACGAGGAAGACATGTGATAAAATCCATATTCACTACTTCCCATTTCTATGATAGGATCCCTATCTCCTGTAACAAACTGCTATGCTTCTGGTGCTCAAATTTTACCTACTGGCAATTAGGACACAAGGCCACGAACTCTGCTATGTCATATTTCATTCCATCCCACCAGTAAATTCGCTTAAGTTAATGGTACATCTTAGTAGAGCCTTGATGTATGGTGTACCTGGAATGATGTGCCTCTGCCATAATTTGCCTGCGTAGCCCTGCAACGTATGGAGCGCAAAGCCTATCTTTATATTTGAGGACTCCGTCACTAGTAACTCTGTAATGTGACTTCTTTTTCCTGGCTACCCGACTGCACTCAATTAGAACTAGATCTTCATATTGCCTCTATTTCACTTCAGCCTCTAAAGAAATGGTAGTTGTATTATAAACTGCAACTCCTACATCCTCTGAAACTATCAATCTAGCTCATAAACTGGCTAACTGATGGAGTTCATAAGCTAACTCCCTTTTCTGAGGATGCAAGTAAGATATGCTCCCCATGGAGTTACGATTGAGAGCATCAACTACAACATTAACTTTACCTGGATGATAAAGAATGTGAACATCGTAGTCCTTTAGAAGTTGTAACCACTGTCTCTGCCACAAGTTCAACTCCTTCTGCATAAATATGTATTGGAGGTTCTTATGATCTGTATAGATATCAACATGAATACCATATAGATAGTGCCTCCAAATCTTTCGTACATGAATAACCACTGCTAGCTCCAAGTCATGTGTAAGATTATTCTGCCTGTGCTTCTTGAACTGTCTCGAATCATAAGCAATTACCTTTCCGTGCTGCATCAGCACACAACCTTGGCCAATCCGAGAAGTGTCACAGTAAATAACATAACCCGCGGATCCTCCAGAAGTGTAAGAACCAGAGTTGTAATCAACCTGTTCTTCAACTCCGGGAAACTCTGCTCACATTCACCTGACCACTGAAAGTTGGTTGCTTTCTGTGCTAATCTAGTTAGTGGCGCTGCAAGGGAAGAAACCCCTTCTACGAACCTTCTGTAATACCCTGCAAAACCCAGAAAACTATGTACCTCAGTTGGCGTCGTAGGTCTAGGCCAATTCTTCACTGCCTCTATCTTTTGACCATCTACTTTGATGCCATATTATGATACTATATGTCCAAGAATTCTACTGAACTCAACCAAAATTCGCACTTCGAGAATTTATCATATAACTTCTTTTCCTGAAAGATGCCCAACACTATACATAGATGCTATGCATGTTCTAATGCAGACTTGCAATATACCAGAATATCATCAATAAACACTATCACAAACAGGTCAGACAAGCCCTAAACACACTGTTCATAAGATCCATAAACACTGTCGGGCATTAAGCGTCCTGAACGACATCACGAGAAACTCGTAATGGCCATACTGGGTTCTTTATGTTATCTTAGGTATGTCACACTCTATGACTCTAACTTAATGGTAGCCTGATCTCAAGTCTATCTTCGAGAAGCGCTTGGCATCCTAAAGCTGGTCGAACAAGTCATCAATTCTAGGACGGGGATATTTGTTCTTGATCCTGACCTTGCTCAGCTGTATGTAATCTATTCACATACGTAGGGAGCCATCTTTCTTTTTCACAAATAAGACGGGTGCTCCCCAAGTAGAAGTGTTGGGTCTAATGAAACCCTTATCTAATAGTTCTTTCAACTGCTCCATAAGTTCCTTTAATTTTGCGGGTGCTATCCTATAAGGAGGAATAGAAACTGGTTGCGACGGGAAAGTCAATTTCTTGCTCTAGAGGAAGACCTGGAAGCTTATCTGGAAATACATCAGGGAACTCATTCACTACTGGAATTGATCCAAGAGTCAGCGTTCCCTTCTATATATCTCGAACATGAATTATATGATATAAGCATCCCTTGGCAATCTTCTTCCATGCCTTAAGGTACGAAATAAATCTACCTTTTGGCGATGCAGAAACACCTTTCCATTCTATAGCTGACCCTCTGGAAAATTGAACTGGATTGTCTTCGCTCTACAATCAACATTAGCATAGGAAGAAGATAACAAATCCATACCTAGTATAACATCAAAGTTAACAATTTCTAACTCAATCAAATCAGCTGTAGTACTATGGTCGCAAATCATAACAGTGCAACCTCTAAAAACACACATAGCTACTACTGAATCACCAACTAGGGTGGCTACCTCAAAAGGTTTAATGGATTCTGGTTCTATCTGAAACTTACTAGCAACAAAGGGAGTAAGATATGATAGTGTAAAACTGGGATCTTTCAACACATACACATTATGAGAATTTACTGATAAAGTACCCATAACCTTATCTGGTGCAACCTCCCAGTCCTAACGACCAACCAGAGCATAGGTGCGGTTCTGAGACCGCCTGTAGTAGGATCTCCACCTCGACCTCTACCATGGCTCGTTGGTGTCTGAGAAACTTGCCCTTACGAGCGTGACAATGTTGTAGAAGTTGCAACTAATCTTGTTGGTTGAGCTGCACCACTACCACCCCTAGATGGGCAATCTCTCATAAAATGGCCTGACTCGCCACAAACATAACATGCATCAACACCCAACTAGCATCGGCCCATATGGAGTCTACCACAATCAGAACACCCAGGGTAAAGTGAACCACCCTGACTAGAAACACCTTGATGCTGGGATCCCGAAGCACGTGATGCCTGACTAGATCTAGACTGTGAGGTTTAATTAGATCTCAGCACCAAAAATTATGAAGGAGTACTAGTTGCTGGCTGACTAACATTTCGCTATCTACTAGAACCAAATGTCTCCTCAAATGAACCTGACAATCTGCCTCCCTTGCTTGAGCTTCTATCTCTGTCAGCCCTCTGCTTCTGTTTTCTTTCCTCAAGTGCTAAGGCGAATTCCTGAATACGTGAAATGTACACACCCAACTACATAGATACAGTCATACACTCATTTACTAAGTGAGGACCAAGTCCAGCTACATACTTTCGTACCCTGACCTCCATGTCTGATACAACTGCAGGAGCAAACGTCGCTAAAGAATTAAAACGGATGTTGTATTTTGTAAGACTTATACCCCCTGTCTCAAAGTCAAGAACTAATCCAATCATTCTCTATGTGCCCTTGTAGGTAATTAATGGTGGAGGAATGCCTCTGAGAACTCCCGCCATGTAGTCGGAGCGACATTTGCTCCCCTAGACATCTCCCAGGTGGTATACAACCATGCTGCTAGATATTGTAATCTATATGCTAACAATGTAACTGACTCTCTATCTATGGCATGCATAGCTCTGAGGGCTCAGGATTCTCCATCTAGAAAATCATGGGGATCCTCTGTTGTACTAGATCCCATGAAAGGTGGAGGCTCTAATATAAGGAAATCACGAATCCTAGGACTCGTATCGTCACCCTGAGGACCTGTATGCTGCCATCTCGCCTGAGTATTTGCAATGCTAGTCAACAATCTGATGGCTTCCCTCATGCCATCGTGCTGAGGAGCCGGAGATATGGTAGCTAGAGCACCCCTAACCTCTCTCTGAACAGACGGAGTCTATGAAGCTCTAGATGGAATCTCATGTCTGGACTCCTTATGCTCATCTAACTCAAGGGGTACTCTGCTAGTACTCTGGCCAACAACGGGTTTTCCCTTCTTGGCAACTGTGAGTCTCTTCGTGGCATCGTAAGATATAAAACATTACGTTAGAAGGCTGAAATCTTATAACATAGCTCTTTCACATGATCTAGAGAAGAAGGAATGACAACCATCATATAATGCCATGTAGCCTCATGTTCATAAGTATGGTATGCAACATACACCTGAACAAGATTCTACTAACCACGGCCTGTAGAAACCCTAGAACTGAACTGCTTTAACACCATGTCTGTCATGATCCAGCCTAGGACCGCGACGGATAACCAACAGTAAGTTCCGATCATCACTAAACCTGTTGATAATCTACTAATCCTGAATATAAACTGTTAAACTTAACAGACGGAGTCTGTGACGATCTAGATGTAATCTCATATCTGGACTCCTTATGCTCATCTAACCCAAGGGGTACTCTGCTAGTACTCTGGCCAGCAACAGGTTTTCCCTTCTCGGCAACTGTGAGTCTCTTCGTGGCATCGTTACATAAAAAACATTTCGTCAGAAGGCTGAAATCTTATAACATAACTCTTTCACATGATCTAGAGAAGAAGGAATGACAACCATCCTATAATTCCATGTAGCCTCTTGTTCATAAGTATGGCATGCAACATACACCTGAACAAGATTCTACTAACCACGGCCTGTAGAAACCCTAGAACTGAACTGCTTTAATACCATGTTTATCATGACCCAGCCTAGGGCCGCGACAGATAACCGACAGTAAGTGCCGATCATCACTAAACCTGTTGATAATCTACTAATCCTGAATATAAACTGTTAAACTTAACAAGCATAAGCATAGCTGATAAGAACTGTACAATCTGGAAAGCCGACAAGGCTAACACAAGCTGATATATGAAAACATACTAAGTGCACAAGTGCATTTCTTCATGCCTCTGGGAGTGCTGAACTGAACAAGTAATGGAGAGAATAGGGCCACGTCATGCCCAAACTAGCTGATTGTACACATACTAAAAGAAAAATAACTCTGGGAGTAAGAAGAGTGACTCTACCATCTAGTGGATGACCTACTGATGTGGCTCAAGTATTGATCTATCTGTACCCGTGAGGCGTGAAACGCAGTGCCCCGGAAAGGATGTGAGTATGAATGCACAAAGTACGTAAGGTGGAAAGCATATGTAAATCATACTAAAGTATGACTGTAAGCTAGAAATCTAAATATAAGATGAAAGATAAACAAGAGTCTGAAGTAGTGTCACGTCCCAAAACCGAGAAGCGCGACCTGGCCGGTGTATTGGTGCTGGGAAAGTCAAACCCGACCGAGCAAGCCTATTAGATTTCCTTCTACTCAATTCATTCATGAATAAAGAGAATATGTGTTTTCATTAATCAAACAATAAAGTGGTCATGCCTGCAATACTAATTTCTTACCATAAGTTTCATCATTTTTAAAGTCTCAAATGGACAAGTAATACAACCACAACATAACATAGTTTGACTTTCCCAGCACCAATACACAATCCATACCATGTCTACGGAGCCTCTATAGATAAAGAAGAGTACAATGATAATGCCGGTAATAAGGCACCGGCTATACCTCAAACAGAATACACAAAGTACAAAAGATTCATGACCCCAAGATGAAGTGGAGCTCACCAAGTCAGATAGGAAGAAGGTGTGCTGCTAGCACTAATCAATATTTCCTACTGTGGAACCACCTGCTTCCATTTAACGATGTGGCACCCCCGGCAAAAGGGACATTAGTACTGTCGAATACCACTAGTATGTATAACTAAATACCCTATCAATAGAATGACAAATAATACAAACAAGATTATCATAATGTTAATGGAAGCTTTAATCAACATCAAACCTCAATTTAGGATCAAGACAGTGTTTAAATAAATTTTCGTATCTCACATTGGGAGATTTTTAGTATCGATATACCATCGTCCACAATACCATTATTCACAATACTAGTACCACCGTACTCTCAGCACGGAGTCCGATCACGACCCGATCGGCTAGGCTACCTCATTAGAGATATCAACCACAATTACTATCAATATCAATACTACCGTCTTTAACACGGAGTTCGATCACGACCCGATCGGCTAGGCTATCCATTAGGGACATCGACCACAATCACCATTGCAATTACAATTTCCAGCACAATCAACATCATGTGTGCGGCATGGTATCCGATCACAACCTGGTCGGCTAGGCTGTCTTATTCAAGACACCAACCTTTTTATATCAATCGTCGCATTTCATAGTTCTTTCACATCTTTACATTTTATTGGCACTAATGGCTATTATTATATAATTATTATTGGCACATTGGCCTCATTTAGTATTTCATGCTCACGTTTTCACTCTCAAACATCAACATCATCATTACCAATAACAACAATTCAATTCAAGGTTTGTAGTACACATGTGAGCAATTAAGAGTCTAAGGCACATAGAGATATTTCATAAAATTTGGCATAACAACCTTCGTTTGAACTTGAATTGAAGTCGAAATATCATTAATGCACAACCCATACTTGAACACATTCTCAATTGATAACATAATATAACATGAATAAAGCATTTAGGATGCTTATTGAACATATAACTCTCAACTCAATCTTACTCGGAATAGTCACTTTTATAATGAACGACTCGGGACTTACATAATTTACATGAATATCGTGGGATTCAATTCTAAGAGAAGAGTTTAGACAAAATAACTCAATTGAGCTTCCTTAAACTCTAAAATGTTCCGAAATTCTTAGCAACTTCAATCTATTGTAGAAATATAACAAATTAAACCAAAATTAGGAAGATGCTCGTGGTTCTAGCTCATTTGAGCATTTTATCAAATACTAGGTGTGCATTAAGGTTTCAAGGCCCTTTTATGGAGGATTCCATCATCCCACAACCCAATCTTTACCATGCTTAGATCAACAATCATCCTACACCCCTTGATATCACATGCATGTAAAATAAACAACTCTTATGCCCAAATTAGGGGTTAAGGTGTAGAATCTTACCTTTAGGATGAAGACCTTGTGGGTTTTCCTTGTTAATCTTCCAAGATTTGAGCAAGAATTGAAGAATTAATTATTGAGGAACACCTTCTCACTCTAGGACACTCTCTCTCACTCTAAAATGTCAGATTATAGCTCAAACATGGCCCAAAGCGTGTATTTAACGAAGTAGGGTCATTATTTAAAAGCTCAAAAATGGAGCTCCGGAACAAGGTCTACGATCGCATAATTGGTGTCCAAAACCGGCAAAGATTGCACATGCGATCGCATAATCGATATGCGAACCGCATATCGGTCGCATAATTAGTGTCCAAAACCGGCAAAGATCTGTCTGTGTGTGCGGTCACTATGCAGCCCGCAGACCTGTTCTGCGGTCGTATAATGAACCACGGAACAGTTATGCGGTCGCATAGTCGGCCGCATAATTGCATACAAACTTACCCTCTCCGGTCTGACTTCTGCGGCCATTATGTGGCCCACAGAGTGATTCTGCAGTCGCATAATGGATCGCAGAAATGTATTTTTCAGCCAATAATTTTTCTTTACTTTCCAGTGCATTGTTCAACCTAAAAAGTCCTAGCCGCGGCGAGCAAGCTCGTCGCGAAGAATTTCTACAATCCTCAAACACGTAACCCTAGTCCGCCAACATGAAACATTATTTTTCCTTTGCAAAATTTTACGAGGCCTTACATTCTCCCCCACTTAGGATCATTCGTCCTTGAATGAGAGTCAAAATATGTTATTAGCACCTTATGCAACTTAGTTTTCATACCACACACCAGCAGTCCCAAATTTGACAAACTCCCTAAATTTCCAAATATTTCTCCAGAATTTCCATTGTAACTAGGCCTATCCACCTGTCAGAGAGCCCCAGAAACACATCCTAACAGCATATACATAATCCAACGACGTAACATAATACAAAACAACACCAACTGTGGCCTCACACGCAATTATATTACCAGAACGGAACACCCTTAATATCAAATGTACAAATCATACATAATTCATAGAAAGTAAGTCTTATAATGTTTCTAGATCACAATTTTATAAATACATGGTCATTCAAACAAATAAGGACACTTTTTCTTCATTTCTTCCTCGGCCTCCCAAGTAGCCTCTTCAACCTGTTAGTTTTGCGATAGCACTTTCACAGATGCAATTTCCTTGTTTCTCAACTTTCGGACTTACCGATCAATAATAGAAACTCGAATTTCTTCATAAGTCAATTCCTCATTAACCTCAATAGTCTCAACCGGAACAATGAGTGTCGGATCTCCAACTACTTTCTTCAATATAGACACATGAAATACCGGGTGTACTAATGATATCTCAGGTGGTAGCTCAAGCTTGTACGCCACCTCACCGATCCTCTGAATGATTTTGTACGGTCCGACATACCTCGGACTCAATTTCCCTTTCTTACCAAATCGCATTACACCCTTCATGGGGGAAACTTTCAAGAATACCCAATCATCTTCTTTGAACTCCAAATCCCTACGACGAACATCCAAATAGGATTTCTAATGACTCTGAGCAGTCTTCAACCGCTCCTTAATGATTTTAACTTTTTTCCATGGCCTGATGCACGAGGTCTAGCCCTATCAACTCTGCTTCCCCAATTTCGAACCACCTGATGGGAGATCTACATCTCCTACTAAATAAAGCCTCGAACGGTGCCATGTGAATGCTAGCATGATAGCTATTGTTGTATGCAAATTCTATGAGTGGTAAATGATCATCCCAGCTATCTTTTAATTCTAGAACACAAGCGCACAACATATCCTCAAGCGTCTGAATAGTTCACTCTTCCTGCCCATCAGTCTGCGGGTGAAATTATGTACTAAGATTCACTTGAGTACCCAAACCTTGCTGAAATTTCTTCCAAATATTAGCAGTGAATTGTGCTCCCCGGTCAGAAATGATGGAAACTGGAGAGCTATACAACCTGACTATTTCTTTGATATTCAATTGAGCATACTGCTCCACTGTATCGGTAGCCTTAACCGGCAAGAAGTGTGCTGATTTCATGAGTCGATCCACAATCACCCAAATTGAGTCAAACTTGCGCGGAGTGCGCGGTAATCCTACCACAAAGTCCATATTAATCATTTCCCACTTCCATATTGGAATTTCTATGTTCTGTGCCAATCCACCGGGCCTCCGGTGTTCGGCCTTTGCTTGTTAGCAATTCGGACATTTTACCACAAAGTCCACCACATTCCTCTTCATATCAATCCACCAATAGACTTCCTTAAGTTCATGATACATTTTTGTAGAACCTGGGTGCACGAAATACCTAGATGTGTGAGCTTCAACCACATTCCTCTTCATATCAATCCACCAATAGACTTCCTTAAGTTCATGATACATTTTTGTAGAACCTGGGTGCACGAAATACCTAGATGTGTGAGCTTCAACCACATTCCTCTTCATATCAATCCACCAATAGACTTCCTTAAGTTCATGATACATTTTTGTAGAACCTGGGTGCACGAAATACCTAGATGTGTGAGCTTCAACCACATTCCTCTTCATATCAATCCACCAATAGACTTCCTTAAGTTCATGATACATTTTTGTAGAACCTGGGTGCACGGAATACCTAGATGTGTGAGCTTCAGTCATAATTCTCTCATAGAGACCATCCACGTTTGGAACACATAGTCGCCCTTGGTACCTTAGTGTACCATCATCCATGCCAAGAGAAAAGGCCATGGTCTTATGTTTATGAATCCCCTCTTTCAATTGCACCAACAATGGATCGTTGTATTGCTTCTCTTTGACTTCCACAACAAGCGATGATTCAACCCTATTTTGCACAATTACCCCTCCTTCACTAGAGTCCGCAAGACTAATTCCCAAACTATCCAATGGGTGAACTTCCTTGGCCAATGGCCTTTTATATGCCTCCAAGTGAGCCAAACTACCCATGGATTTCTGGCTAAGAGCATCTGCCACAACATTGGCCTTTCCTGGATGATATAGAATATTAATGTCGTAGTCCTTGAGTAACTCAAGCCATCTTCTCTGCCTCAGATTTAATTCCTTCTGCTTGAAAATATATTGAAGGCTCTTATGGTCCGTGAATATATCCACATGGACCCCATATAAATAATGACGCCAAATTTTCAATGCAAATACCACTGCTGCAAGTTCTAAATCATGTGTTGGATAGTTTTTTTCATGGTTCTTGAGTTGCCTAGAAGTATAAGATATAACCTTTCCATGTTGCATTAATACACATCCAAGCCTGATTCTTGAAGCATCACAATATACCACAAATCCATCTATACCCTCTGGTAGAGTCAACACCGGTGCCGTAGTCAATCTTGCTTTCAATTCTTAGAAACTCTTTTCACAAGCATCTGACCGTTGGAACTTAATTGCCTTTTGCGTAAATTTAGTCAATGGAGAGGCAAGAGTAGAAAACCTCTCCACAAACTTTCTGTAATATCCAGCTAAACCTAAGAAACTACGAATCTCAGTTGGAGTTGTAGGCCTCGGCCGAGCAAACCTATTATATTTCCTTCTACCCAATTCATTCATGAATAAAGAGAATATATGTCTTCATTAATTAAACAATAAAGTGGTTATGTCTGCAATACCAATTTCTTACCATAAATTTCATCATTTTTAAAGTCTCAAATGGACAAGTAATACAACCACAACATAACATAGTTTGACATTCCTAGCACCAATACAAAACCCACACCATGTCTATGGAGCCTCTATAGATAAAAAAAAAGAGTACAATTATAATGCCGGTAATAAGGCCCCGGCTATACCTCAAATAGAATACACAAAGTACAAAAGATTCATGACCCCGGGATGAAGTGGGGCTTACCAAGTCAGCTGGGAAAAGGTGTGCTGCTATTACTGACCAATATCTCCTGTTGTACTGTCGAATAGCAATAGTATGTTTAACTAAACACCCTCTCAATAGAATGACAAATAATACAAACAAGATTATCATAATGTTAATGGAAGCTTTAATCAACATCAAACCTCAATTTAGGATCAAGACTGTGTTTAAATAAATTTCCATATCTCACATTGGGAGATTTTTAGTATTGATATACCATCGTCCACAATACCATTATTCACAATACCAGTACCACCGTACTCTCAGCACGAAGTTCGATCATGACCCGATCGATTAGGCTACCTCATTAGAGACATCAACCACAATTAATCTCAATATCAATACCACCGTCTTTAATACGGAGTCCGATCATGACCCGATCGGCTAGGCTATCCATTAGGGACATCGACCACAATCACCATTTCAATTACAATTTCCAGCACAATCATTAGCATGTGTGCGGCATGGTATCCGATCACGACCTGGTCGGCTAGGCTGTCTTATTCGAGACATCAACCTTTTTATATCAATCGTCGCATTTCATAGTTCTTTCATATCTTTACATTTCATGGGCACTAATGGCTATTATTATATAATCATTATTGGCACATTGGCCGCAATTAGTATTTCATGCTCACCTTTTCACTTTCAAACATCTACATCATCATTACCAACAACAATAATTCAATTCAAGGTTTGTAGTACACATGTGAGCAACTAAGATTCTAAGGCACATAGAGATATTTCATAAACTTGGCATAACAGCCTTCGTTTGAACTTGACTTGAAGTCAAAATATCATTAATGCACAACCCATACTTGAACACATCCTCAATTGATAACATAACATAACATGGATAAAGTATTTAGGATGCTTATTGAATATATAACTCTCAACCCAATCTTACTTGGAATAGCCACTTTTATAATGAACCACTCGGGATTTACATAATTTACATGAATATCGTGGGATTCAATTCTAAGAGAAGAGTTTAGCCAACATACCTCAATTGAGCTTCCTTAAACTCTAAAATGTTCCGAAATTCTTAGCAACTTCAATCTATTGTAGAAATATAACAAATTGAACCAAAATTAGGAAGATGCTCATGGTTCTAGCTCATTTGAGCATTTTATCAAACACTAGGTGTGCATTAAGGTTTCAAGTCCCTTTTATGGAGGATTCCATCATCCCACAACACAATCTTTACCATTCTTAGTTCAACAATCTTCCTACACCCCTTGATATCATATGCATGTAATATAAATAACTCTCATGCCCAAATATTATCTTGCTAATTACCCATTTTTAGAAAATTTTAAAATTAGGGGTTAGGGTGTAAAATCTTACCTTTAGGATGAAGACCTTGTGGGTTTTCCTTGTTAATCTTCCAAGATTTGAGAAAGAATTGAAGAATTAATTATTGAGAAACACCTTCTCACTCTAGGACACTCTTTCTCACTTTAAAATGTCAGATTATAGGTCAAAAATGTCCCAAAGCATGTATTTAACGAAGTAGGGTCGGGATTTAAAAATCCAAAAATCAAGTTCCGGAACAAGGTCTGCAATCGCATAATCGATATGCGGACCGTATATCGGTCGCATAATTGGTGTCCAAAACCGGCAAATATCTGTTTGTGTCTGCAGTCACTATGCGGCCCGAAGACCTGTTCTGCGGTCGCATAATGAACCGCAGAATAGTTATGCGGTCGCATAGTCGACCACATATTTGCTTCCAAACTGACCCTGTTCTGCCTCACTTCTGCGGCCATTATGCAGCCCACAGAGTGATTCTGCGGTCGCATAATGGACCGTAGAAACGTATTTTTCTGCCAAATATTTTCCTTTACTTTCCAGTGTATTGTTTAACCCAAAAAGTCTGAGTCGCGACGAGCTCGCCATGAAGACTTTCTACAATCCTCATACACGTAAGCCTAGTCCGTCACCATGAAATATTATTTTTCTTTGCAAAATTTTACGGGGCCTTACAAGTAGCAACTGATCTGGAAATGGACAGAAGTTTAAGATGAAACTGTGCTGAGACTGAACTACTATCTGAACTATTACATGTCTGGCATTATGGGATATATCCCCCCCAATCCGGTAACTGTATATTTGAACTAGCCTGATGAGTAGTCATACAATGCAAATTGTAGCTATACACATGTATATAACATAATCAATGTAAGCATTTATTAGTCATAACACATGTGGCAGCATCATATGGACTCAAAAGATCATGAAGGAAACTATAAACGTAATCATAAATGTAATCTGATGCTTGTCGTCCATAAGTTGGATGGAGGATCCTATCCCCATTTTAAGGAGAAAATGAGTATGTACATGAGATACTAAGGCTAATTAACTCATTGGGATCCCTATAGAATTGATTTAGAACCGAGGAACTCAAAATTTGTCCAACTCTTCGAATTTCTGAAACTTTTGGCAGAGTTTCCCCTAAAACTGGATGATCCCAACAAAAAAAGAGCAAGCACCACAATATAAACGGGAATCGATACCCAGCCAAGATGGTAACATCAAACTAAAGAAGATCCAGTTATCCACAGTAGTTTCAAACAATCGACAAAATAGAATTATGAACGTAATGTCGGCTCATACAGGCTAACTCATGACATGAAAGTCTAAATATGATTTAGAAAACATCTAAGCATAATAAAAATGATAATTAATCTTATATAACCTTAAATGTATCTATTAGAATCATATAGGGGTTAGCTATATATAAAAACATCAAAGGAACGGAACAAACGGAAGTCCGGATGGCATAGGCCAAATGGGCGATTCCCCCTTTTTGCTTTTGTTGTGTTTTGAAGTTACAACCTAAACTAGTTTCTTCTGTACTTAACGTATGGAATTTAATACTATACAAGGATAAAATACATTCTTTCCCTTGAACAACTCAAAAATGATCAAGAAGAAAGGCTAGAACATAGCTAAACCAAATCATGTCGAAACCAAACCGAAAACCCTGCATACCTCTTGTATTCTTGCTTCCAAACCTTGTTCCCTTTGATCCACACCCTTACTTATTCTTGTATAGATAAAGTAAAGAGGTGAAAAGCTTTATTATCCACGATGTTATTTCCAAAACTTGAGTTATAATGAGAAAGGAGGACGGCAAAGTCTTACCTATGTCGTAAGGATCGCGTTGATGTGTTTGCTTCTTGATTTTGAGTTGTGAATGATGGACTTGCTTCAAAACCCTAAGGAACTTCTTGGATAGCTATGGAAGCTCTGTTTGTACGTGAATTTTCTGTAAAATGAGAAAAAAGAAGACTAAGTCTTCTCTTTATAGTAAGGTTGAAAAGTCAACCACATGTGTGCCTCACCAGCCCTTTTTCCGATGCACATATCTCTTTATCCGAATGTCGTATGAATGAACGGTCAAGCGCGTTGGAAAATATATTCCAAGACCTTCAATTTGGTATATAATATATCCCTAAAATACCTCATATAGCACACGAAATTAATTTCTCAACAATCTTCCTTACAAGGCAAATCCTTAGTCAATTTTTCCGCAACTTAAATATGATATTTTCAAAATTTTATATTCTATATCCAAAAATCATATATAGCCATATTATGAATTTAAAATCATTTAAATCATTCTTAGCAAGTCATTTACACAATATACAACATCACAGAAGTAGAAGGTGTAACATGCCCAACATCAAATCAATACAAAAATCAATATCCCTGTCGGATAGCATGCCCAACAGGTCTGCTGGAAACACATCTAGAAACTCCCTTACTATTGGGACTTACTCAATAGTAGGAGTATCAGCACTAACATCTCTCACGAAGGCTAAATACACCAAACACCCCTTCTCAACCATCTGTTGAGCCTTCGAATATGAAATCACTATATTGGGAGTGTGACCAGACGAACCTCATCACTCCACCCTAGGCAACCCCGGCATCGCCAATGTCAGAGTCTTAGCGTGACAATCAAGAATAGAATGGTACGGAGATAGCCAGTACATCCCAAAAATCACCTCAAAATCAATCATAATGAGCAATAAGAGATCAATTCTAGTCTCATAATCCTTAATAGTAACCACACATGACCGATATACACGATCCACCACAGTGGAATCACCCACAGATGTAGATACATGTACATGCATATCTAAAGAATCACGAGGCATATCTAAATAACGACCAAAATTGGATGACACATAAGTGTAAGTGGAATTAGGGTCAAATTTTACTAGCATCCTTGTGGCGCACTGAAACAATACATGTGATCACGACATGGGAAGCAATTGCCTCTGGCCTAGTGGGAAATGCATAACAATGAGCATGCCCACCGCCTAACTAACCTCCCCCTCTAGGGCGACTTGGAACTAGCTAAGCCCTACCCCTAGCTAGCTCTGCACGTGGTGTAGCTATTGGTGCTGAAACCATATCTTGTATGCTCTGCTGTGGGACAGTACTCAGAAGTCTGGGGAAATCTTTCTTGAGATTACTCAAGCCTCCACACTCGAAACAACCCTTCATACGAGGCTGTTGACCCTGATAACCCGAATAACTGCGTGTGGAACCCTAAGCTGATGGAGCACGGTAAGAACTCTAAGCCAACAACATACTGAATGAAGACTGAATTAGGAATGCATTGTATGAATTGTGGCTAATTGATGAACCACGGGGAATCTGACGAGCGTCATGAGCGGTCCTAAAAAGACGACCCCTACTATAGTGTGACTGGCCTCCAGATGAGACACTACCAATACCACCTAAACCACAGGGCCTCTTGGCATCTCCCTCCTCTCGCTCAAGATTATGAACATGCTATAAATGCTTAGAAATCTCAACCACCTGGTCAAACCTAGCATCCGTCTCGGCCTCCAGAGCTAAACTATATCGTAGCCCATAGTTGAGGCCATCAATGCACTTTATGATCTTCTCCCTCTTAGTGGGAACGAACCTTACTGCATGACATGCCAAATTCACAAATCTCATCTCGTGCTGGGTCACAGTCATACCCTTCTGGCAAAGCTACTCAAACTCCCTACATAACTCATCTTTGCGAGTATGTGGAATTAACTTCTCTAAGAAGAGAATTAAGAACTAATAACATGTAAATGGTGTTGCACCAGCTGGTATACTTGACTTATAGGTCTACCACCACATGTATGCTGGCCCTATCGGCTAAAAGGTAGTAGCGTCAACTCCACTGGTGTCCACAAGACCCACTATGTGAAGTATGGTGACACTGATCAAGAAAACCCGGAGCACGCTCTAACTCTCCTCCGCTGAACTGGGGAGGGAGAAGTCTCATAAATTGCTCCAACCTCTTCTGCTCCTCATCAGTCATAGATGGTCCAACCTTAGCACGAGTAGCAATAACTAGCTGAACTAGGAACACCCCTGGTGTTTGATAACCCTGAGGTAGCTGCTCTGATGTTAGGCAGCGGGAGTCTGGGCTCCTCCCCAACCTGTGAGGTAGCTGGTGCAACTAGTATCATACCCACCAGAGCTAAGCTTGTTTAAGCACTCAAACTCTAGGCCAAATCCTCTTTAAGACCAGGTATAACAATAGGTACTACCAGTGTCTAAGCTGGTCCCACTGGCTCAACACTATTCGATACCTTCTCCCCACTGGAGTAACTGGTGGCTCCACAGGTGCTGCCCTAGCTGCAGTGCAAGCCCCACCTCGGCCTCTCCGGCCTTGACTGGTGGTGCTCGTACCTGCTCGCCCAATCCGGCTGAACGTGTTGTCACCATCTGCGAGAGAATAGAAGAGTAAAGGTTCAAACTTTGGAATTGAACATATTTGCATGACAAGAATGCAAGAAAGTGAAGTTTTCCTAACAGCTTAGTAGCCTCTCGATGATAAGTACAGACATCTCTGTACCGCTCCACAAGACTCTACAAAAATTGCTCATGACCCATAGAACCTATTAATTTAGGGCTCTGATTAAAACTTGTCACGACCCAAAATCACCAACTGGTCGTGATGGCGCCTCACTTGCTAGGCAAGCCAACATAGCAAAACCGAAGCATAATTACATAAATAGCATGAATAATACAAGTTAAATACCATTAACATAAAATAACGGTGTCGAAGTACAACAATCCCGCAGAACTGGTATATACAACATCATGAGCTCTAAACAAAAGTACAAGTCTTGAATACAAATAACAATACTATTTGAACAAAAATAACAATACTAAATGAAAGAGATGCCAAGACTGCAGTCGAGATGCAGCTCTACCTCCTCTCTCCAAAGTGTTCAGGGAAACACCTCACAGCTAGCCACAACTCAGTCCAACACCTGGATCTGCACAATTAAGTGCAGAGTGTAGTATGAGTACGACCGGTCCCATGTACTCAGCAACTCTCATAAGTAATAGAAATAGAGTTATTAATGATACTCGCTATTCACCTTTACAGTTCATAAATCTAACAAGTACAGAACAATAATATAATCAAGTCAGGAACCACAAATAAAACCACCTTGGTACACAGTTTAGCTTAAAATACTCTTCTCAGTCGACAATCCAACATATAAAGAAGATATGCAAATAAAATAGGTAAACAACCAAGGATAGTGCAAGTAAAGAAGAAATGCAATAACCGAATCAAACTTTGGCCAGTCTTTCCTCATACCGTGTGTACACCATCAAGAGAGAAACATGAGAGGGTGTCCCTAAGAGGATGGATCCTTATCCTCACGCTGCACGGGCAAGTCACATACCATAAATATCAACTACGCGAGGTATTCACGTGCTAATATTCACAACTACACGGAGTATTCACGTGCAAATAATCACATCTGCATGGTGTATTTATGTGCTAAAAATCACAACCGCACGACAAATTCACGTGCCAATAATCATAACTGCAGGCCGTATTCATGTGCTAACAATCACAATCACACGGCCAATTCACGTGCTACCAGTCCAATCCATAAGACACAGAAGGCAGATATACACGGTTACATGTACATGATCAATGACTATCAAATTTAATACTCTAGACTAGTATTTGTGTGATGTTAAGGCATATGCAGGTGCAAAGGGTGATATCATAGCCCAAATCACGTAATTACATCACGAAAGTAGCAATTATCAAGTTCGATCAGGAGATTAACCTTTAGGTAACCTCAAACATGGTTCAAATAGCTTACAACAGGGTTACAAATATAAGAATCATCACAACATGAAGCTTAGCAATCAATTTAAGGCATGTCATAGCCTAAGCACTACCCCCGAGCATGAATAATACCCTGTGTACGCATATGGGCTTAACCCCACACATGCGCGCCATCCATAGCACGTAGCTACATAAATAACTCAGGAAACTAGTGCCTCAAGAAAGTTTAGGTAGGTGTTTTGGCGCTATTTTCTGAAAGTTGTCTACACCTAAAACTTGGAATTTTAAAGGAAATTTGGGGTTTTTGTCTACAACTTAAGAGAGTGAAAATTGGGGATTTTGGAGTCGATTTAGACTCGGTTTTGGAACCTAATTATATATTTGGACTCGTGAGAAGTCGGGATCTATCTCTTGACTCGGTTTTTGACCACGTAGGCCTGAGTTGACTTTTGGGGATTTGATAAATATCAAAGCTTTATTCTTTGGGGTTGTTTCCTATGGCTTTGTTTGATGTTATTGAGTTATTTGTGGATAGATTCGAGCCGATTGGAGATGTTTTCTAAAGAAAAGGCAATTTTAGAGGGCTAATTTGGCCCGTTTGGGTAAATATCTTGCTTAATCTTGTGTTAGAGAATAACCCTTAGGATTGACCATAATTGACTAATTGTAATGCATGTAAAGTGAAATATATGCAAGGTGACGAGTGTATATGTGGGCGCAGGCGCTATGTATGAAAAATGATCGGATTAGACTCTAGGATTCTACTATGCCTTAATTTGATTATGTGCTCTCTATGATATATGTGAAAACCTTTGTATGACTATGCGAGCTTATCCTTTGATGCTAGAGATCATGTTATTGAATGTTTAACTCCAATTAGCTAAGATGGGCGTTTGTAGAATTTTTGCGAAATTGATTTAGCCATGGTCATATCTTTTTATCTTGAGCACACATCTGCACCTTACTCTTTTCATGTCCTTGTGCCCTTATTCGATGAATTGTGGTATTATATCTCTTGGTGATAAGTTGTTATTTTGAGTTGTCATGATTATGGAACATGTGGACATGTTGTGGCAGATATTGTTATTGTGATGATGTGTGGAAAAAGGGTGGCATTCTTATTGATGATACGTGAAGTATATGGATGGCCTTCTTATTGATGAAACGTGTAGTATAAGGGTGGAATTCTTGTTATTGATATGTGGAGTATAAGGGTGGCACTCATATTGATTAAATGTGGAGTATAAGGGTGAAATTCTTGTTGTTTATATGTGGAGTATAAGGGTGGCACTCATATTCATTAAATGTAAAGTATAAGGGTAGAATTTGTGATTAAGCAAGTGAATTCTTTATGCTTTGTTATGCACTTTACATGATTTCACGGTTCTTCTAACATGCTATTATATACCGTTATTATTGACTGATAATTCTTCTGTCAAACATGATTTACTTGTGATGAGTTGATAACTCTTGTTTCATTGTGTTGATGGTACTACATATGGTTATATTCATGTTGCCAGTTATTTGAGATATTGCACAGGTTCTCTAATTAGTAAATATCACATGACTTGAAATTCATTACTACTTTATTGAGGTTAGTCTTGATACATACTTAGATATGTTATCTCGTACTCATATTAATCTTCTGTACATTTTGTGCAGATCTGGGTGGTGGAAGTAGCTGTCCTCAACAGTGAGTGTTGGACTGTTCGAGAGGATTCAAGATAGTGCTACATGGACAACGCTAAACCTTGGAGTCCCCTTTTTTATTTTCGTATTGTTGTATTACTTTCAAACAATATTGTACTTATTGAGACTCCTTATGTATTCATTTTAGAGCTCATGATTCCGTATTACCTAGTTTTGGGAAGTTTGGCTTATGTGCCTATGTTTTGGCTTTATTGGAGCTTTATTCCCTTGTTTATGATATATTCAAACGTATTATATCGTATTTCGATGTTTTTACATCATTTTGTGATTAGCTTACCTAGTCTTAGAGGTTAGGTGCAATCACGACTATTGGTGGAATTTTGGATCATTACAAGTTGGTATTAGAGCTCTAGATTCATAGGTGCTACGATTCATGAGCAAGTTTAGTAGAGTATTGCAGATCAGTATCGAGACATCTTTATTTATCTTCGAGAGGCTACAGGTATATTAGGAAACTTTACTTTCTTTCATTCTTTATCATGCGGATTTGTTTATTCCAAAGTTTGAATCTTTACTCTTCTATTGCCTCAGGGATGGTGAGGACATGTTCTGATGAATCAGCTGAGCATATACCAGTGCCCCCTATTAGAGCTGCATGAGGCCGGGGCCAAGGTAGAGGCCGAGGTGGGGGCACGTATCGCAGCTAGAGCCCCTACTAAAGCAATAGTGGTGGAGCCACTAGTAGCTACAGTTGAGTAGTAGGGGCCTTATCATGTTGAGCAGGTGTGATGCACTCGGGAACTTGAGGGTCCTATTGCTACATCAGGTATTTGGGAGACTTTGGCTAACTTTATGAGTATATTTGAGAGCTTGGCCCAGGCAGGGTTGTTCCCGGTTACACCAGCTACTTCATAGGCTGGGAGAGGAGCCCAGACTCTCGCCGAACGTATGCTAGAGTAGCTAACTGATGTTTACCAGACACCGGGTGTTCTACCAGTGCAGCCAGTAGCTCCGGTTCAGCCCTAGGTAGGTCCAGTCATGCATGTTGAGGAGCAGAAGAGGCTGGAGAGGTTTTAGAGACTCTATCTTCCTCAGTTAAGTGAAGAGGTGACTGAGGATGCACAAGGTTTCTTGGATCAGTGACATCGTATTCTAGGTACGATGGGTTTTGTGGAATCAAATGGGGTCAACTTTACTACTTTTTAGTTGACGGGGCCGGCATACAGATGGTGGCAGGCGAGTAGGCCAGCTAGCGTAGCACCACTTACATGGTCCTAGTTTGCAGGGATGAGCTGCGCGGTGAGTTTGAGCATTTGCGCCAGGAGAGTCTGACTGTGACCCAGTATGCTATGAGGTTTACATAGTTATCCCGATATGCAGCTCCTTTGGTTTCTACTGAGAGAGAGAGTTCATAGATTTGTTGAGCGACTTACTTACTGCCTTAGATTGGCATGGGAAATGGAGACTCAGACTGCATTTCATAAGGTTGTGGAGATTGCTAGGAGGTTAGAGCATATCTGTAGGTTCGAGAAGGAGAATAGGGAGGCTAAGAAGCTTGATGGTTTTGGAGTAACTAGTGGCTCCTACTCTAGGGACAAGGTTCGACATGGTAGAGGTCATTTCAGCAGACCACTTCAGATCTCACGTAGTTCTCCATCTAGCTATGGATTTTAGAGAAATCTTACCAGAAAATCATCCTTCAGTGCACCTCCTGCACGGGGTTCTTACAATAGTTATTACAGTTATCCGGGATAGAATCAGTTCTGGCATCCACGTCTGCAAGGGGGTTGTTCTGATTGTGGTGATATGAGGCACATTGTGAGAGATTGCCCTGGGCTTCGGACGAGTGTACCTTAGTAGGGCACCCAGGCTATGATTCCTACTCTAGATGCTACACCACCTGCACAGCTAGCTAGAGGTGGAGGACAGACGGGCAGAGGTCATCCTAAATAGGGAGGCCATGCTCGTTTCTATGCTTTCCTTGGTAGGACTGAGGCAGTCATATCAGATGTAATGTTTATAGGTATTATTTTTGTCTGTCATAGAGATGCTTTAATTTTATTCATCCGGGTTCAACCTATTTGTATGTGTCATCCTACTTTGCTTCATATTTATATATGACTCGTGATTCTTTGGATACTCCTGTTTATGTTTATACACCCATTGGGGATTCTATTGTACAGGATTGTGCATATCGTTCTTGTGTGGTCACTATTAGGGGCTATGAAATGAGGGTTGATCTTTTGTTGCTTAATATGGTGGACTTTGATGTGATTTTGGGTGTGGATTGGTTATCTCCGTACCATGCTATTCTTTATTGTCACTCTAAGACCGTGACGTTGGCTATGTCGGGGTTGGTGAGGTTGGAATAGAGGCATTTGCTTGGTCATATTCCTAGTAGGGTGTTTTCTTTTCCGAAGGCTCAATAGATGGTTGAGAAGGGATGCTTCGCATACTTAGCTTTTGTTAGAGGTGTCGGTGCTGATACTCCTATGGTTGATGCAGTACCCATAGTGAGAGAGTTTTCAAATGTATTTCCTGCAGACCTACCTGGCGTGCCACCCGATAGGGATCTTAATTTTGGTATTGATTGGCACTGGGCACTCAACCCATATCTATTCCACCATATTACATGGCTCCAACAGAGTTGAAGGAATTAAAGGAACAGTTGGAGAAATTATTAGATAACGGTTTCATGAAGCCGAGTGCTTCACCATATGGTGTACCAGTACTATTTGTGAAGAAGAAATATGTATCCATGAGAAGGTGCATTGACTACATGAAATTGAACAAGGTTACCATCAAGCATATGTATCCACTGTTGCGCATTGATGATTTAGTTGATCAGCTTTAGGGTGATAGAATGTTCTCTAAGATTGACTTGAGGTCAGTGTACTATTAGTTGAAGATTAGGGCTTCGAACATACCTAAGACAGTCACATTATGAGATCTTGATGATGTCTTTTGGTTTGACTAGTACCCCAGCAGCTTTCATGCATTTGATGAACAATATGTTCTAGCCTTATTTGGATTATTTTATCATTATGTTCATTGATGATATCTTGGTAAATTACCGTAGTAAGGAGGATGACGGGCAGCATTTGAGGATGATGGTCTAGGTTCTGAAGGAGAAGAATTTATATGTCAAGTTCTTTAAGTGTGAGTTCTGGTTGGATTAGTTGGCATTCATGGTCCATATGGTGTCTATTAAGGGGATTAAGGTGGATCCGAAAAATGTTGAGGGAGTTCAGAGTTGGCCCAAACCTTCTGCAGCCACGGTGATCAGGAGTTTTCTAGGATTGGCTAGTTACTATCGTCGCTTCGTGGAGAATTTCTTGTCTTTTGCAGCTCCATTGACTAAGTTGACTCAGAAGGGTGCTCCATTCAGGTGGTCTGACAAGTGTGAGGAGAGCTTTCAAAAGCTCAAGACTGCTTTAATTTCAACTCCAGTTTTAGTATTGCCTTCACGATCAGGGTCATACATGGTTTATTATTATACTTCCTAGGTGGGTCTTGTGTGTGTTTTGATGTAGGACTGTAGGGTGATTGCCTATGATTCGCATCAGTTGAAGCCCCATGAGAAGAACTATCCAGTGCAAGATTCGGAGTTAGCAACTATTGAACACATGCTCAAGATTTGGAGGCATTACTTATATGGCATGTCTTATGAGGTGAATATGGATCATTAGAGTCTTCAGCATCTTTTTAAACAGAAAGATTTGAATTTGAGGCAGCAGAGGTGGCTGGATCTGTTGAAGGATTATGATATCACTATTTTCTATCATCCTAAGAAAGCCAATGTAGTTATTGACACCTTGAGTTTGAAAGTGGAGAGCATGGGGAGTTTAGCCTTTATTCCAACTCTAGGGAGACCTTTAGCTATGGATGTTCAGGCATTAGCCAATAAATTGGTGAGATTGGATATTTTGGAGTCAAGAAGAGTCCTTGCTTGTGTTGTATCTCATTCGTCCTTGTTTGAGCGCATTAAGGCTCGCCAGTATGATGATCCCCACTTGGTTGTATTTAGGGACACAGTGCAACACAGTGAGGTTAAGGAGGTTACTATCAGTGATAATGGTGTGTCACGGCTGCATGGTCGAGTTTGTGTTCCTAACGTTGATGGCTTGAGAGAGTTGATTCTTTAGGAGGCTCATAGATTGCCTTTTATTCCATTTATCCAGGTGCTACGAAGATGTATCATGACTTGAAGAAGCATTATTGGTGGAGGAGGATGAAAGTGGACATTGTTGGTCATGTTTCTCGTTGCTTGAATTGCCAACAGGTCAAGTATGAGCATCAGAGAGCAGGTGGTTTGCTTTAAAAGATTGATATACCGGAGTAGAAGTGGGAGAACTTTACTATGGACTTTGTAGTGTAGTTTCCACGGACCTTGAGGAAGTTCGATGTCATTTGGGTCATTGTGGATCGGTTAACAAAGTCGGCGCATTTCATTTCTGTCATGACTTCCTACACTTCAGAGTAATAGGCTAGGATCTACATTAGAGAAATTGTTCGCCAGCATGGTATACCTATTCCTGTCATCTCAGAACTCGTCACTCAGTTTACTTCGCACTTTTGGAGAGCCGTCCAGTGTGAGCTGGGCACGCCAATTGACTTGAATATTGCATTTCACTCTCAGACATACGGGTAGTTCAAGTGGACCATTCATATCTTGGAAAATATTTTGAGGGCATGCACTACATATTTTTGAGATCATTGGGACCGGTGTTTACCTTTGGCGGAGTTTTCCTACAACAATAACTACTACTCGAGTATCTAGATGGCTCCGTATGAGGCCTTATATTGGAGGCGATGTCGTTCTCTGGTTGGTTGGTTCGAGGCCGTCGAGACTAGGTTATTGGGCATAGATTTGGTATGTGATGCTTTGGAGAAGGTGAAGTTTATTCAAGAGAGCATCACACAGCTCAATCCAGGAAGAAGAGTTATGTTGATAGGAGAGGCAGTGATGTCGCATTCATGGAGGATGAGAAGATTCCTGTTCGAGTTTTGCCTATGAAGAGCGTATGAGGTTTGGGAATAAGGGCCCAAGGTTTATTGGTCCTTTTGAGGTGTTGGAGAGAGTTGGTGAGGTTTCTTATAGACTTGCCTTACCTCCTAGTCTTTTGTGAGTTCATCCGATATTCCATATTTCTATTCTTCGGAAGTATCATGAAGACAAGTCACATGTCTTAGATTTCAGCATACTGCAGTTAGATGAGAATCTAGCTTATGAGGAAGAGCCACTAGCCATTTTTGATAGGCAGGTTCGGAGTAGATATCCTCACCTTTTTGGCACTCAAGGTATGACTCTAAACTCGTTCGATGACGAATGTTTGTTTAAAAGGGGGAGAATACAATGAACGGTCAGTTGTTTTGTATATTTTAGTCATCTTTCCTCATTTAATGCTTCTTGTATGCTTAGATATTGTTTTTTGACTTGTGGGGATTGTTGATTTGGGTTCGGAATATTTTAGAGTGAATTGGAATACTTAGTTCCTTTGTTGGAAGCTTAAGTTATAAGAGTTGACTAAGGTTTGACTTTTGTGTAAACAACCTTGGATTGATACTTTGAGGGTTCCAATAGTTTTGAATGGTGATTTTTGACTTAGGCATATGTTCAGATTTGAATTTGGAGGTTCCTAGGGTGTTTTAGCACTATTTACCGAAAATTGGCAATTTGAAGGTCCGGAGAGTTTCTAAGTTTTACCGGGGGTTTTCTTTGGTGATATCGGATTTAGATTAGTTTTGAAGGTTGACATAGGTTCATTTTGCCATTTTGGACTTGTGTTCCAAGTTTGGTTACAATCCGTATTGGTTAGGCTTAAATCAAATGCTTGGTTTGAAGTTTGAAGGTTCTTGAACTTAAGAGAAGTTCAATTTATGTTTAGGCCTTTGATTCGTTGGTGTGATGTTATCATATGTGTTTGGAGGCTTTGGATGGGTCTGATTAGTATTTATGGACTTATTGGTGTGATTGGACGTGGTTCTGAGTGGCTTGGGTGGGTTTCGGACCACGTGGAGCATGTTATAAGTTGTAGATATTTGCTAGTGTCAGGCCCTTCTTCGTGATCATGAAGGTAGTGTCACGATCGCGCAGGGAAGTTTGGTGCTGGGCAGGTTTTGTACTTTGCGTTTGTAACAGAGGTGTCGCATTCATGTTGGGTTATGGTTGAGTGGTCTTAGCATTCACGACTGGGGTGTCCCGTTTGCATAGAGATTAGGTAGCTGAGGGATTAGCTAGAGCTTGGCCTTCACATTCTGATGTCGTGCTATAATTCTATATATTTGACATTATTTACCCTACTTTCTTGTTGTTTGGATGCTAATTTGTATGACAATTGAACTTAATAGAGCTTATTTCACGTATAGGAATGCTTGGACATGAATTGGAGAAACGTTGCATGAAATGGTACCTCAGAGCTACAAAATGGAGCAATAAAAGAAGACGTTCAAGGCAATGAAAAGTCATGACTATAGACAGTGCAAGGCATTGTCCACGTCACTGTCATTGGCGCCCCTGACAGTGCCTCACGCAGAAACATCGGCGCCCCTGACAGTGCCTCGCACAGAAATGTTGGTGCCTCTGACAGTGCCTCGCGCCGACGATGCTATCCGAGCCAATTTTATTTCCGCACTATTTTTGGACGTGTAAACTTCGGCCCAACCCTATAAATACCTCTTAAAGTTAGTTTTTGAAGGATTAGACATCATTAAAGAGTCAAGAGGCTACTGGACATTTTGGAACCACGAATCAATCGAGTTTTTCTCTCCGTTTTCCATTAATTTGTAGTTCAATGTTTTTAGATATTACTATGATTATTTACACAGTTATGAGTTGCTAAACCCGTCATCTAGGGTTGATGGAACCAATATTTGGATGAAGTCTTGATTGTGTTTTGATATAATTGAGTTGTTTTTACTCTTTAATTGTTAACTATGTGTTTCTTATAGTTAATTGAAGGGACCTTGATTAATCGTGTCTAGTTATCTTGTGTTACTTGAGAGAGAACACTTGATTAGATTTTTGTTGAACAACACCACTTTTGAGTAAGTTAAGAAATTAATTACTTGAATTTTAAAGTGGGATTAGAGATAATGAAACTTTGGCGCGATATTTATGAGTTGTACGAATTGTCAGATTGAGTAGTTCGAGAGAATACTTCTAGTAAATTATTGTAATTGATCGAGATATAATTGCGGTAAACAAATACTTATCATCTTTAGAGAGTGTTGCGACAAGATTATAGCTAACGTGTCAGGAATTAGTCCGACAATTGGGGAAATCGTAAATCCTAGATCATTTTATCCTTGATTCAACCTCATTCTTACTAGTTGCTAGTTTTTTTTTCATTTTTTCTTAGTTAAGTAATTTTTATTAATTCACAAATCAAATCTTGAACTCTGAAAGTTGTCAGAGCTTATCATTAGTGATATTGAAAAGTTGTAGAAAATAGGTTAGTTCCCTATGGGATTCGACTCCGGACTCTTGAATCGGATTATTTTTGCAGCGACTCGTTTAGTCCTTTTTATAAGGCATAGTTGGGCGTGATCAAATTTTGGTGCCGTTGTCGGGGACCTAATGGTGTTATTCGTTACAACTTGAAAGAATTGCTAGGATATTTAGTTTAGATCAATTTTCCGCGGTGCTAAAAATATTTCCATTGAAATTCTCACGTTTGAATTCTTCTGTGTCTCAGGTGCATGCCTAGAAGCTCCTTGAGAACTGGTGAACTATTTGAAGGTCTCTCAGATCCCGAAAAAGCATTCAAGACATTGAATCAGGCTAACAAGAAGGGCAAACAGCTAAAACAGAACGAACAAATCAAAATTACAATGGGTGAAGTCAAGAACGTCAACGGGAAAAATAGAAATAATCAAGTTGACCCAAACATCGGAGTGGTAGCACCTTTTATGCTGGAACCTGCTCTATATGATTGGGCACAACCAACTGTTGACAATCTGGCAACTGCAATTGCAGTCCCTCTAATACAAGCGGAGACTTTTCATATTACAAACAATATGCTACACTTGCTGTAGAATAAAAGGTTGTTCTTCGGGTCGTACATCGAAGACCCACAACAACATTTGAAAAATTATCTATCAATTTGTGTCACTCAAAGATAGCCGAATATGACACTCGAAGCAATCAAATTGTTACTATTTCCATTATCAGTGATCGGGGAGGCTCAAACTTGGCTGCATTTGCTCCAAATAAACTCCATTGCTACTTGGGAGGAACTAGTCAAGCAGTTCTTAAACAAGTTCTATCCACCCAACAAGACTGCAAGGCAAATTGATGAGATATTGCAGTTCAGAAAGAAACCAACTGAAACTTTGCAAGAAACTTGGGAGGGGTTTAAGGGGATGTTGGTGAAGTGTCCACACCATGGAGAGATTCTATATGGGTTTGGCTGACAGCCTGAAGGCTAATGTAGATGTTTCAGCTGGGGTGCATTTTTGAGCAAATCATTCACAGAGTGTAAGATACTTCTTGACAGGATGGCTCAAAATTCACTCGATGACGAGGGATGCAACACTCACTCAAATAGTGCATTATGTTGCTCTTGACCCATACAATACAAATGCAGAAAACATAGCCACTCTTATGACCCAGATGAGCTTGTTGACAATGAAAATTTATGAGATGGGCACAAAACAAGTACATATTATTGACACAACAAATGGAGGCCTATGCACTCCCTACATCAATCAGTCGTATGATTGCTCGTGGAGTGGAGAAAATGATAGCCAGGGCTTCAGAGAAGACATGGATTAAGTAAATAATTTTGGGGGTCAGAGGTAAGGTGGACATCAATGTGGGCCTCAGAATCAGCAGTACAGAACAACCTAGCAACAGTACAATACCAATCCTATGGGAGCACGACCACAAGGCCAAGTTATGCCTTATTAAAGGTAGCAGGGTTACAATCAGCAGCACCAACAATATTTGGCTTACCAACAACCTCATCAACAATAGGTGACCAAACAGGACGACAGTAATATGATAGAAATCAAGGGCATGCTGCAACAAATCATTGTGGCAAATGGAAAGATGCAAGAAAAGTTAGCCGAACATGACTCGGATATTAAAGGCATTATAACTCAGTTAGGCCAGTTGTCTATGGCTTTGAACAATCACCCGCAAGGAATGTTGTCTGCAAACACAAACATCAATCCAAAAGAGCAGAACCCGAATCAGTTAATGGCAGTGAGTCTCAAGAATGGAAGGGATTTGGACAGAGAGCAAGAAGTTGCACAATCTAATAGAGACACAGTGCCACCTACTCCAGTGCCATTCGAGATTGATGAGTCGATGGAGCTCACAGAGGTTGTAATTGAACAAGCACAAGTTGACAAAGTAAAGGAGAAGGAAATTGAATAGTTCCCAGAACAGATAATGGAAAAGACTTCTAATCAGGAAAACACACAAAGCAGTGAGTAGAAGCTACTTCCAGCATCATTCCCTCAAAGGTTGGCAAAGCAAAAGAAAGATGATCAATAAAACAAATTTATGGAAATTCTCAGACAAATTCAATTGAATATTCCGCTGATGGATGCTTTGAGGGAAATGCCAGGCTATGCTAAAATGATGAAGGATTTGATGTCTAGAAAGTTTGACTTCCAGTACCTGTCTACTGTAACTCTGACTCAAACTTGCAGTGCAGTAGAGACAAGACATATGGCTTAAAGGTTGTCTGATCCCGGTAGTTTCACTGTCCCACGCACAATTGGAAGTTATGGTTTTGCTAAAGCATTGTGTGACTTGGGAGCTAGTAATAACTTGATGCCCTTGGCAATCTACACAACGTTAGGCATTGGCAGAGCTAGACTGACTTCAATGTTGCTGCACCTGGCTGATCGCACAGTGAAAAGGCCAACAGGAATTCTGGATGATGTGCTCGTCCAAGTGGGGAAGTTTGTATTTCATGATGATTTTGTTATTCTTGAATGACAGGCTGACAAACAAATATCCATAATTTTGAGAAGGCCGTTATTAGCTACTGGGAGATCATTGATTGAATGTGAGATTGGAGAGTTAAAAATGAGGTTGAATAATGAATAAATAATATTCAATGTTAAACAATCAACGAGGAGGCCCAGCGAATTTGCAAATTATTCGCTAGTAGAGGCAGGTGATGTGATACTACAAGATGAGGATGAGACTCTTAATGTTAGAGACCCATTCGAAGCTTGTTTGATGAATTTGAAAGAAGTGGATGGTGAAGAGTTGACAGAGTGGGTTATGGCTCTTGAAGGTCAAGGGTTCTAGAGTTTGAGCCACAACACTTAGAAGAAAGAGAAACACCACCTGCGAAACCGTCAATAGAGGAGCCACCACAGTTGAAGTTGAAACCGCTTCCAGCTCACCTCAGGTATGCTTTATTAGGGCCTAACTCTACTTTACCTGTTATTATCTCATCAGGTTGGTTAACTGTGCAGGTAAAACAACTCCTACAGGTATTACAAGAACGTAAGACTACTATTGGTTGGATCATGGCAGACATTAAGGGTATCACCCCGGCCTTTTGCATGCATAATATTCTCTTGGAAGATGGGCACAAACCTTCTAGGGAACATCAATGAAGGTTGAACCCGAACATGAAGGAAGTGGTGAAGAATGAAGTGATTAAGTGGTTGGATGCGAGCATCATCTTCCCGATTTCGGATAGTGTCTGGGTAAGCCTAGTCCAATATGTTCCAAAGAAAGGTGGCATGATTGTTGTATAGAATGATAATAATGAGTTGATCTCCACTCGTACAGTCACGGGCTAGCAAATTTGCATGGATTACAGAAAACTTAACACTGCCACCTGGAAAGACCACTTTCCCCTACTGTTCATTGACCAAATGTTGGATAGATTGACAGGGAGGTCCCACTTCTTCTTTTTGGATGGATATTCGGGGTACAATCAGATCATAATATCCCCTGAGGATAAAGAGAAAACATCATTCACTTGTCTGTATGGCATCATTGCCTTTCGGAGAATGCCGTTTGGCGTATGCAATGCACCTGCCACTTTCTAGAGGTGTATGTTAGCCATTTTCACTGATATGGTTGAAGACATTATGGAAGTCTTTATGGATGATTTCTCAATGGTGGGGAATTCATTTCATGACTGTCTTCACAATTTGAGAAGAGTGTTGAAAAGGTGTGTGGAGACGAATCTGGTGCTGAACTGGGAGAAGTGCCATTTTATGGTACAAGAAGGTATAGTTTTGGGGTACCGAGTGTCAAGTAAGGGTAATGAGGTCGACCATCCTAGGGTTGACATGATTGAGAAGTTGCCACCGCCCACTTCGGTCAAGGTAGTAAGAAGTTTCCTTGGGCACGCCAGTTTCTACATGCGATATATAAAGGATTTCTCTAAAATTGCTAATCCCTTATGTAAACTTCTTGAAAAGGATCACCCTTTTGTGTTTTCTGATGATTGCAGGTTACCATTTGAGGAGCTGAAGGAGAGACTGGTGACTGCATCAATCATTGTTGCACCCGACCGGGAGCAGCCATTTGAGCTCATGTGTGATGCGAGGGACTATGCTATAGGAGCAATTTTGGGGTAGCGAAAGGAAAAAAAGGTGCACCCAATTTACTATGCAAGAAGAATGCTAAGCGGTGCACAACTCAATTATATTGTGACTGAGAAAGAGATATTTGTTGTTGTGTTTGTATTTGACAAATTCAGGTCTTATTTGATAGGTTCAAAAGTGATTGTTTATACCGACCATGCAACACTTAGGTACTTAATAGTAAAGAAGGATTCAAAGCCACGCTTGATCCGCTGGGTTCTTTTGCTACGAGAATTTGATTTGGAGATCCGTGATAGGAAAGGAACGAAGAACCAAGTGGCAGACCACCTTTCAAGGTTGGAGGGATCTGAAAAGAAAGTAGAGGTTGAAGATATAATGGAGACATTCCCGGATGAAAAATTACTAGCAGTGAAAATGGAGGAGACGCATTGGTATGCTGATATTTCTAAATATTTGGCAAGCGGTATTGTGCCTTATGAACTCTCTTTGATTCAAAAGAAAAAGTTCTTTCGTGATTGTCAGTACTATTACTGGGATGGAACTTTAATTTTTAAAATCTATGTGGATAACATGATCCGGAGGTGTATCCCCGAGAAAGATCAATCTTCTGTTTTGCAGGCTTGCCATGCTTCACCATATGATGGGAACTTTGGAGAAATTAGGATAGCGACAAAGATGTTGGAGTCAGGTTTGTATTGGCCGACTCTATTCAAGGATGCCCATGCCTGGGTGAAACGTTGTGATGAGTGCCAAAGAACCTGCAACATATCTTGTCGTCATGAGATGCCGATGACTACAATTCAAGAGGTGGAAATGTTTGACGTGTGGGGATTGATTTTATGGGACCATTTTTCAGCTGGGATGGTAACAAGTACATATTGGTAACAATATACTATGTCTCCAAATAGGTTGAAGTTGTGTCTAATCCAACAAATGATGCCAAAAGAGTGATCGTATTTCTAAGAAAAAATATTTTCACACGGTTTGGCACTCCGAGAGCTATAATCATTGATGGTGAAACTCATTTCTGCAATAGAGCATTCGCAAGGCTATTAGAAGAGTATGGAGTTTGGCATAAGTTTGCCACACCTTACCACCCACAAACGAGCAGGCAAGTGGAAGTATCCAACAGGGAAATCAAAAGAGTCCTGAGCAAGACAGTGAATGCGACTCAAACTGATTGGGTAAGGAAGTTGGATGACATGTTATGGGCTTACCACACAGCATTTAAAACTCTAATTGGTATGTCTCCGTAGAAGTTGGTAGTTGGAAAAGCATGCCATCTTCCGGTGGAGCTTGATCATAAAGCCTTATGGGCACTACGACCGTTGAATTTGGATATGGAAACTGTGGACACAAATAGAATTACAGAGTTACATGAACTTAAGGAGTTCCGGTTCCAGGCATTTGAGAGTACAAGATTGTACAAGGAAAGGATGAAGATAATGCACGATAAGCACATTCTAGATAGTAACTTCAAACCCGGATACTGGTGTTATTATACAACTCGAGGTTGAGATTATTTCGGGGTAAGTTGAAATCTAGATGGTCAGGACCATTTAGAGTCATTCAAGTGTTCCCAAGTGGAGTCATAGAAACTGAATCTGAAGATGGGATGAACGAGTTTAAAGTGAATGGGCAAAGGTTGAAACACTACCTTGGAATGATTGAAGAAACAGGGGAGAAAGATGTGATGTACTTGGAAGAGCCCCAATATGTGAGCGAAGTGTAATCCTGAAAGCCTACATCATGCCGCGATGTTAAATCAGGCGCTTCCTGGGAGGCAACCTATGGTCGTGTTGTATTAGTCATGCCATGACGTTAACTAAGGTGCTTATTGGGAGGCAACCCAATTCGTAGCGTAGATTTTGTTTAGTTTTAGTTTTTGTTGAATATTGAGGGGGCTAACAAGTGATTTTTGTGTGGATTTGTCATGTTTTTATAGGTAGTGGAGCTACGTGGAAGCAAGATGTGCTCGGGTGTCCTAAACAAGCTAAAAGGTTGCAAAATGGTAAGCTCTACACGTCGTGTGTTGCCTATCGAGGCAGTTCTAGACCCCACTCGAGACCCTGGCCCCCGCTAAATTTTTAGTGCCCCTCACACATCGAGGCAGTGTCCAGTGCGCCTACTAGTGCGTCACATGACTTACCTGCCGCGTCTCACTGCGCCCCGCGAAGTCCAGCTGTCGCTCCTCACGTCGCCTCGTGCCAAGGCCCAGGTAAGTAATAAATTTGTTTACTATTATTTACCCCACCCCAACCCACTTAAAATAACACGAGCATTAAAAACCAACCCACACGCCCCAACCTCTGAAACACAAAGAAAGTAAACCCATCTTCCTAACATCCCACCCCACTGTCCCGTTCCCAAAGAGAGAAAAATCCAAGTTTCTCAAGTGCCATCCCACCCCACTGCTTCGTCTCTCTCTCAAGCAACATGTACGATTTTCTCTTTCTCACTCCTCTATTCTCTCTTTTTCTATGTAAATGCTAGTGTTGGGTAATATGATCTACAGGGTACAACAATTGGGTGGTCGTTGGTTGAGTTTTGGGGATCGGGAGTAGGTTGCGGTGCATTTTGGGGAGTATGGTAAGTAGTGGTTTGCGGGTATTGAGTTGAATGATGGTGATATTGTTGAGAGGTTTGCACTGGCGGTGGGTTAAGATTCTGGGGAGGTGCGGGATTATGATACTGGTGTGGTGCGGGAGGATTTGGAGCTATGGGTGGTAGATTCTGGTTTTGTGTGTTTTGTGGCGGTGTTTGGTTTTGGGTAGCTGGATTTTGCTGGTTGATGTCGGGGACATTAAGAGTGAGGGATAGGTTTGCCAGATTTCGGACCTACTCAAGTTCGCTCTGTAACTCCAGGATTTTCTGCTCCAAACGTAAGACCAATTCATCCTGCCCTGGGTGCTTCTACCTTCTGAAGTTTCAACATATTTTGCTACAGTAGCATTATCTTTCTGGACACCACTTAAATCATTCATTTTCCTTTTGCCTTTGCCTTTGATTTTCGGGTCGCTAGGTGGAGGAGGAGGTGGAGGACCTCTAGATCTAGTGTGGTATGCTAATAATGCTAGTATGCACGAACCAACCTTTGGGAGTGGGAATAAATAAAGAAATAAAAACAAAAAGGTAACCAAGTCAATAAGGTGAAATAAAGGAGTGTTTGCAATATTTAAACATGTTTCGCAAAAGTCATGCAATGATTTGCGTCCTAATTTGGGGACCTCATTGTGCCTGATGTAGGCCTAAGAGACACACATACTTAGAGAAAATTGATGCCAACGTTTGCTTCATTTCATTAGTGCGAAAATAAGCCAAAAGAATCTCTTACTAAATTGACAAATAATAAAATCACTAATGGCATTAAGCCTTATTACATCGAAATCTAATCTAAGCTAGAAAGCGGGAAAGAACATCGTCTACTTGGTCCCTGAAGGACCTTCTCCATGCTTGGCTCTCTTGACCCCATCAATCATGTTCCCCAAATCGCGCATGTCCAGCAATAAGTAATCCTTTGCCAGCTTTCCTCCTTCATCGTCAGTCATGCCCTGACAATCCCAAAGTCTCTTTCTCATCTTTCCTTCTAGCTCTATTAGCCCTTGCTCCAAGTATTCTAGCCTCTCTGTTGACTTAGTGGCAATGTATTTCCATTCCCTTATCGCCTCTATGTTTACTTTGTGCTACTCCAGATGCTTAGCTTCGGACTCGAACACCCTTTTGTGTAGCCTCTTGTACTTCACCTGTGCCTCAGCCACTTCATCTATGATCCTATCCTTTAGATTGACTCCTGGTTTGACGTCCCCAGCTATGTCATCTTCCATCCATGATAAATAGTAGTACATATGGCCGGCGTGATACCTGTTTGGCTCAATAGTTTCTCCTTCCACAAGGATCTTTTGGTTCCACACGTGTTGCGCTTCAAACTTGAATGGGATGACATCTCCCTTGAAATCAGCCTTGTACTGGACCATGTTGGAAACCCGAGGTATGACTTGTTTCCTTCCAGCTTGACTCATTACCCTTATTAGAGCGTAAGGGTAGATGCCTCATAGATCAATCAGTACCAAGTAAGTAGTCCCTTTTGACCTGATGATGAACTCACTGCTAGGAAACCACTCAAACATCCAATGCACTTGCTCGTCTGTCAGATTGCTCATGAAACGCACCCAACTCACAGCATTTCTAGGCTTTGCAAACTTGTCTGGAATAAATGTCATTTTCTTTCGGTGATGATTGTATATGTAGTCATTCAGTCTTCACAGAAGATGTTGACGATACTCACCCCTCTAAAAGTGTTCCAACAGTCACACTTGTAGAAGTAGATTGCAACCCTCAAAGTGTCTGAATCCATGCTTGCACCGATCCAGAGCACGGTATATCTCAGCTAAGATTATTGGGACGATAGTATAAGGTTTTTCCTCGATGCCATCCATTAAGGTCCTGGAGACCATGGCTAAGTGAGTGTGAATCCTTCCTCCTTGCATCAGAAAGATCAACAACCCCAAGAAACAGACAATAAATACATAAACTCGGCGATGCACCCATCCTAAAGAAGTAATGGCTAGTTCATCATGATGAAGACAGTATGATTTGCTATGCCCGTACCGCTCGTAAAGAAACTCATAACAGATGTATGATTTCTTTAAACAGAGAAATTCATCATTCTTCTTAAAATCCAACATTTTCAGAAACACCGTGGGGAGTGCGATTTTTCGATACTAGCAGCCCCGGACTATCCCATGGTAACTCGGCGAAACCCTTATTTCTTCCAAAAGAGGAGTCATTTCTATATTTCCAAATCAACAAATAGCTCTTTTCTTGTCCCAAAACATGGTGGCGGCCTCAATCAATTCCTTGTTTGGTTGAATGTTCAATAAAGACCGCAGGTTACCCAATACTCTCCTCACACAAGGTGCGAGGTCTTTCCACCAGTCAATTAGCAATGGCGGGATATTTTGGACCATACCAAACCTGGGGAATTCTTGCTTCATTTTCTGCAAACAAATAAAAGGAGCCCTTTCCCCCTTCCATATTCGACTATTTACGCACTAACGATTAGCATGTTGACATATTTTCTCCAAGTAATGGTGTTACACCCCATATTTCCGTACGTGAGAGTATTCGTAAGTCAATTGATGTAAGCTCAGAAATAAAATCATCTTTGAAAATTTTATAAAGTAAGTTAATCATGTTACCGTGGAGGTTACAAATCTTTAAGATCATGGATAACAGGTACCAATAGGGTTGAAAGTCTTAGAAGCTAAACAAATTGAAGAAAATAAGTTTTATCGAATTTCGACAAGTTGGGAATGTTATAACATATACTTTTGGGGGGATATTAGGGTTCTTAACATGATAAGGAGGCTATTTTATGAGTGTTTTAATCGTATGATAGTCGTGGATTACATTTTGAAGTCAAGCGAGTTGTGGAACAAAAGTTGGCAAAGGTCATCGCAAGTTACATTCATAATGTGCTGAAACTTAGGTCAAATATAGCTGATCTTTTCTACCAATATACTGGGAATTACAAGATGATCTACCTACGAAATTGAAGGTCTACGAGTCTAGTTTCTAACAAATTAAACTGTTCATCGATATGATATCTGAGTAGAAAGCTATTCGCATTTTTGCAAGACCGCGCAAGCAGCTCCCAATGGGACTCGCTTAGGCGGTGGACGACCCTTGAACATTTTAAAAGGCTTGGACGGCTTAGTTTTGGTCATTTTTGACCTAGGGCAGTTCCCAAACTCTCTCAACACCTCTGTAACAGTTCTCCAAGGTTCCAAGTCGAATCCAAGGGGGTTTTACCTAAACCTAACCTCAAAAGTTAGCCTAAGTGAAGAAGAGAGTCTTTATGGTGTTGTGGTGTGATTAAAGGTGCTTGTAAGCTAAGGGAAGATTTGGTTCGAGTTTTTTCAGATTATTTAAGGTATTTATAATACCATATTTCTTGGGATTAAGCTTATATATGTGTTGGTTAAGTTATTTGGATGAAGAATTACAAGATAGAACTTGAAGTTGCATAAGAAGTTATTGTCTTTTATTGTACTATTTTGGAGTTGTGTATATGACTTCATATGGCTGGAAATCGTGGGGAATAGCTTGGTTATAATGTTTTTATTGTTGTTATGCTTTTCAATATGTTGAGTATGTTGATGATGTTGTAAATAGGAGAAGAAGCAACCACACAATACCTAGAAGTTGTTCATGTCGTTGTTTTATCTTGTGGGGTTGTTTGATGTTACTTTTATGATGGATATAAGGTTGAAATGTCATGTCAATATATATTTTTATATGCTGGACCTATTTATGGTGTTGTAAGTACAGGTGAGATGGGAAAAAGAGTTGTTTTTTGGTTCCAATCCAAGCTTGCCGCTCGTCGTGTTAAATAGTAGTTTTGTGTGTGACGTTTGTGCACTTGTTATTGTGTAGATTGATTGGTGTTGTTGGGTGTGTTTTGGTGCTGAATGTATATATTTGAAGGGTTTATGTGTTCTTGTTGTTTTTATGGACTTGGGGAAACCAAGGAAAACAGGGGAGATGTTGTCCGTTTTAATATAAAATAAGCTTGTCATTCGTTGTACGATAGTTGCATCATTCGCAGCTTAATGATAGTATTATTATTGTTGTTCTAGATTAAAGTGCGATGACACGATTGCAACATGGTTATTGGACAGACTATGATAATGTATGTTAAGGCTATCCCTTCTTTCCTTTTGGCATGATCCATATGATACAAACGGAACGAGCAAATATGGAACTTTCACAAATGACTCTATTCTTAGAAGTACTAGGGGTCCCTATGTTCTTGATTCCCCATGTGTCCTATTATTATATCGTCTGTTCATGGGTCTCATAAAATACGTAAGTTGACAAAGTTTATTTCATGATATTAACCCAAGCATATTGATCTTATGACATCCCGAGCGATCTTATTGACTTACTTCTTATGCATTGTATTCATTTATACATGTACATTGACCCATGACCAGATGGTGTTATATACACGTATAGTATATGTATATGGGGTATGGGGAAAGGTTATTACGTTATATACGCACCACCACCTGATCATCCGGTATACGTTGATGATTTTGCCCATAAAGGTCGAGATGATATGATGGGATGCCCTCAGAGGCTTGATGATGTTATGTGTGATACCTATCCATGATATGACATTTATACGCATATGCATGATATTATAAATGTTTCATGATTCACAGAGCTATTCAAACTTACAGGTTGAGTCTTTTACTCTGTGTTTCTTTAATGTCTATTATATACTGTTTTTCATGCCTTACATACTCAGTACTTTTTTTGTACTGACGTCCCTGTTGCCTGGGGACGTTGCGTTTCATGCCCGCAGGACCTGATAGACAGGTTGACAGTCCTCCTAGTAGGCTATCAGCTCAGCGGAAGATATTGGTGCACTCTACTTGGTCCGGAGTTGCCTATTTGGTCAGTATGACTTGGACATGTATTGATTGGTATGGCTGAGTCATATCCAGACCTTTATGACATTTATGTACTCTCAGAGGCTTGTATACAGATGATGTGTATATGGATACTTGCATGACCTTACCGGCCTATGTTTCGAGTGTACAATTGATCATGTCCTCCTTATAGGCCCATATATCACATGTATAAGTTTCTATATCATGTTGGGCCGTTCTATATCTAGTATTCCTTTATGTTTTATTCTGGTTATCTCATGACGGCCCTTATATACCACTAACCTGTGATGGTATGATAACAAAGATATGTTACATTGGTACTCGGTTGAGTAAGGCACCGGGTGCCCATCGCGGCCATGCGGTCCCGGTCGTGACAAATGGACATAACATGATAGTGTCTTTTGGGATTATGGAAATCTCGTCGGACCTTGGACAAGGTTTTATCTAAGCGGGTTGTTACATCAATGACGTCTCAATCTGTACTAGGTTCGGCATGATGCATGTATATTTCAAATCGGAGTGTGGTTTCTAGAAGGGTCTAGACTGGTGCTCTCAAGTGGACAACTTGAGAGGGAAAAGCATGGGACTGTCGACTGCACCGGTGATCTACTAGTCTACCGCAAATAAGTCTTTCTGGTTTAAAAGAGTATTTTCAGGAAAACGCGGACACTCGTCAAGCACCGCTATGTTGATAATAAGCACGAGTGGAGTATGATGTGGAGCATGATTTATGTAGAAATAGTAACCTGTTGTCAAGTATTTGCATGATAAAAGTGCATAAAACAGTAAATAATATGGTAAAGATGAACAGGAGAAGGAAAAGAAGAGAAAAGAAAAAAAAGTCAAAAAGAGAGAATTCAGTTTAACTCATGAAAATGTGCGAGAACGTAATAAAGCAGATAGAGAAATAGGGATGGGAGAGTCATGATATAGCAGTCTTAGACAAGATGAGGGAAAGGGAGAGGACGTACATGTCATAGCAAATAAAGGGAAATAAGGGAGGGGACGTACATGTTATAGAAAATTAAACAAATAAAGGAAGATAAGGGAAAGGATGTACATGTTATATCAAATTAAACAAATAAAGGAAGATAAGGGAAAGGATGTACATGTCATAGAAAATTAAACAAATAAAGGAAGATAAGGGAAAGGATGTACATGTCATAGAAAATTAAACATATAAAGGAAGATAAAGGAAGGGATGTACATGTCATCAAATATATCCGTTTTCCACATAAGTCAACTTCGTTATGGTAAGAGCCTAAGTGTAATTTCACAGTAGAGTCGCCATGCTGTCGCGCCCCGTTTTCTCGCGAAGGCGGGTTTCGACATGTGACAACTCTTTTAAGAGAGGTATTAAAAGAGAAGAGTCTCCACCTAATAATTTTTAAGGTGTGTTAGGGCACCTATTTGCAAATAACTCTGTTTGATTAGTCTACGTCACAAAAGATCCGGTAAGGGCTCAAATTACCTCAAAGAGAAGGTGTTAGGCACTCTTCGAGGTCCATAACTTTGGGTCTCAGCTGAAATTTAAACTATGTGGATTAGATGATTAGGCTAGGTGATCAAACAAGCGAGGAAAGGTATAAAAGTTGAAGACTTTATTATAACACATAAGAATAGATGATCAGTACAAATCTTAAAGGTTACAAGAGGTACAACGGCATTAGCCTACGTTAAATGACTAAGTGTGAATAACAAGTATATAAAGAAAAAATGGGGGAGGGTCCTAAGTTGTTTAGCCTAAAGGATCACCTCGTGTAACATAAATAATACTTCGCAACTCCCTTAAGGTAGGGGTTGCTCATATTATTCAACGAGCACAGACTATCATCTCCTGCAACCCAGTTACTATGTTGAAGTTGTTACTTAAGGCGTTATAATCCAATTCTAAACTGTATCCTAGGCGTCCACTACCCGTCCCATACATATGGTCCAGGAGGCTTTGGACCTACTATGAGGTGGTTCTAAACTCAACTTAGGTTACTCAAAATGAGAAATCTAGGCGACATTCAAAATAGATAGGACTTCACGTAAAGATAATTAAAGGCCCAAGTTAGCCTCCACACATGGACAACAAATGCACGCGACAGAATAGGCAGTAGATGGTTTTGGAATTAAGATTTAGAGTCCTATAGGCATGGTTTCTAGGTGATTCTGAATTCCAGCATTGTATGTGTAACGTTATTGCTCTCAATCGCTTAGGCGAGGAGGCAGTAAACTGTTTGTAAACTCAAAATTATCAGTGCTAATTTTTTAAATATGTGTCTAGGCAGATGACATTATCCTATGGGCATGGTTTCTAGTAGTGGCATAACTAAGTAATGAAACAATTGAAAGTCCAGCGTTAACAACATTGACCTCATGAACAATTTTAAGCGAGTGACAATATCCTATAGGCAGGATGTCAAACAATTGGCAATCAGGCTTGATTTTTTATAACACTTTATTCCTATAGGCATGTCATCTAAACGCATAGTAGAAATATAGAAGCGAGGATGGAAAACACTTGGACTAACATATTTGAATAGTGTACAAGTGAGGTGTGCATGATTCCTATAGCCATGATTTCTATTGATGTGCAGAAATAAAGCAAGTTAAATAAAATAGCACATAAAGCACGTAGACCATATATGCGTGTTTTCTACCCTTTCACGTATATATTAGAATACCCTAGCCTCCTTTTCATTAATCTACCCATTAATGTGAGATAACTTTCACATGCTAAGTATCAGTCGATACCAGAGCACTTATGGTAAACAAGCAACATGTCAATTTCAGATTAACAGGACAGGCAAGCATCAAAAACTTTGTACTAGTTGGCTACATATAGGAGAAAGGCCAAGCATGAGGTTTACCCTAAGGTCTCAAACAGTACTGAAGAGCACAGGATTGCATAAGTCAAAACATACATTAGAACTTAAATGGTATGAAAAAGGCCTTAGCTAATCAATGCAATCTCAGAAACATAGCAGGTTGGACAGGAATGACTCAACAAAGTCTGAAACACATGCATTGATTTATCATAAAGATACAGAACAAGGCAGGGAAAACACATTAGTTTACAAGTAGCAGGGAAAGCATGTTTAGGCTAGTAACATGATCAGCAGTTAACTCTAGAAAAGTATTAAGTTATATATGAATGATTCAACAAGAATTAAAACAGGTTTTGGGCATGACTCGACTATTCACAATAGTACAGAACAAGGCAAGAAGCTAAAATCAGAATAAGCAACAGTAACAAGCAGTCGAACATACACATTAGAGAAAACAGGCTTAAGAAAACACATTCAAGGTAACAAATAGGGAAATTTGATTACTAGAAGGTATAGAGCCTCAAGAAGAGCTTTAGAGTATACAATAACATGTTGATTCATAAAAATCTCGGAGACATAGATATGCAGAACAAGAACTCAAACGAAAGAGAATGGAATTGTAAAGGTCATAGGCACTTACCAGTTACCGATTAATGAACAAGTAAACACAAGGAATAGCTTCAACAATACTCCAGTGTCAATGGCAAAACAAAACAGTAGAACCCAGGAATCTCAGTACATCAGAGTTCTCAAGGGTTTCAAATGAACCCCGGGCAGTGCTCTAAAGGTTCGATAATCGAATTATGGTGGCCTTGGCTTTTAACCCACTAAGAAATTGAGCCTCAGAGTAGTATGAGATGAATAAGAATAAGAGTAGTAGTAACCTTTTCAGTGATTCCCCCTGCTTCGGGGAACTAGGGTAGGGGTTTATATAGTGGCAAAATTAAACACACAAACAAGGAAAAATAGTCATTCAAACATAAAAGGGGAGGAATAGCATGCAAAATTGATTCCGAATCAATTTAGGAGGAGTCGGGCAAACCCTAGTTCAAAATGGAGAACAAAAACTGTAAAAGATCTCACTGAATCGGACCCATATGGCTTGGTAGTTAGTGTATCAGGTCAGAAACATGAAGATAGTAGAGAATTAGAGTTGAACGAACACCAATGGCTCAACTTCCATAAATAATCGAGTACCAAATACTTGTAATGTTTAGGAGATGGTAAGAATCTTCGTGTGTGAAAGAAAGGAAAGGAATCATGGAGGATTTCCATGTGATATCGGATTGGGACTGGGATTTGAGTAAGGGCGGCAAGGATTTCTTTTAGAGAAGAGAGGACGAGAGGATTTTAGGGTGGCGGTCTCAGGGAAATGGGTGTTAGGGTTTGGGGTTGGGTAGTTTAAAGATGGGTGATGGCCTATGGGCCGTTGATCTCTGAGATCAACGGTTGATGTAGAAAGAAAGAGCGGGGCGGGGCGTTTAAATCGGGTGCCGACCAGGTTAATTAAAGGGGTTGTCTGGTTTGGGCTGGGGGATTAGGCTAAAGGTTTTGGGCGTTTTGGACTATTAAATTGGTCCGGAATTGGCTCCAAATTGGACTACAAATTAAATACATGAAAGATAATAAGAGCAAATTTATAAGAAGTAATTAACAAATAGTAAAAATATTTTTTTTATAGTAAGATGCTTTAAAATAATAGTTTAATATTATAAAAATATGAAAATTCTATTTGGGCATAAATAATGTAATAAAATATAATTATGCACAACATATAGGCTATTGCTGTAAAATTATGTAAATAGCTTAAAAATACAAATATGATTATATAAAATAAAGTAAAATATTATGAAATATATATGTGGATGTAAATAATAAATTTGGATGAATAAGTTCTCGCAAAATAATTTAAAGTGGTAATTAATACATATTTAAATAATTTAAATGCAAGAAAATCAATTTTAAAGCTTAAAAATAGTTATGAAAAATTATAGAAAATACTTATTTGACCCCTATAAATTGGGTAATAATGCAAAAGTATATGGAATACTTTATAAAATATGAGGACAAAATTGGGTATCAACAAGCATATAGCTTCTTCTTCCTCAAAGTCTGGAGCACAATCCTTTAGTGCTGCTCATGTTCCTCTCGGCCGCGAGAATACACAGTATATCATCAATAAACACAATGATGAAGGAATCAAGATATGGATGAATCGCGATGTTCATCGGGTGCATGAATGTTGCTGGGACATTGGTCAGCCCAAAACACATCACTAAGAACTCATAGTGGCCATAGAGGGTTTTGAAAGCCGTCTTCGGAATATCTGAAGCCCAGATCTTCAACTAATGGTACCCGGATTTCAAGTCAATCTTCGAGAATATTCTAGCACCCTGAAGCTGATCAAATAAATCATTAATTTGCGGTAATGGGTACTTTTTGTTGACAGTAACCTTGTTTAGTTGTCTATAGTCAACACACATCCTCATAGAGTCGTCTTTCTTCTTCAGAAATAGAACTAGAACACACCCAAGGTGAGACACTCGGTCTAATAAAACCCTTATCAAGCAAATCCTGAAAGTTATTCCTTTAATTCCTTCAACTCCACTGGTGCCATAAGATATGGTGGAATAGATATGGGCCGAGTGCCCGACACCAAGTCAATACCAAAATCAATATCCTTATCGGGTGGTATGCCCGGTAGGTTTGCTGGAAACACATCTGGAAACTCCCTCACTACCAGAACTGACTCAACGGTAGGAATATCAACACTAACATCCCTCACAAAGGCTAAGTATGCCAAGCACCCTTTCTCAACCATCCACTGAGCCTGACACCGCCCTACTAGGAATATGACCTAATGAACCTCTCCAGTCTAACCTCGGCAACCCCGGCATAGCCAATGTCACGGTCTTAGCGTGATAATCAAGAATAGTGTGATACTGTGACCACTAATCCATGCCCAAAATCACATCAAAATCCACTATATTAAGTAATAGAAGGTCACCTCTAATCTCATAGACCCCAATAGGGACAAAACAAGAACTATAGACATGATCTACCATAATAGAATCCCCAACGGGAGTAGACACATAAACAGGGGTACTCAAAGAACCACGAGACATATCCAAATATGAAGCAAAATAGGATGACACATAAAAATAAGTGGAACCCAAATCATATAAAACTGATGCATCTCTATGACAGACCATAATAATACCTGTGATGATAGCTTCTGATGCAGCAGCCTATGTCCTACCAGGGAAAGCATAACAGCGGGCTTGGCCTCCCCCTCTAAGACGTCCTCTACCCGCATGTCCTCCACCTCTAGCTGGCTGTATAGGTGGAGTAGCAACTGGAGCAGGAACCATAGCCTGAGTACCCTGTAGAGGTCCACCCTTCCGAAGTCTGGGACAATCTCTCACCATGTGCCTAGTATCACCACACTCGAAACAATCTCTCTGCGAACGTGGCTGCTGGTACTGAGTCTACCCCAATTGCTAGAATAACTGATATAGGAACCCCATGTAGAAGGTGCATTGAATTATGGTTGTCTAATATGAGTACTCTGAGGTCCCTGACTGGCTGGAGCACTACGAGTAACCTGAAGTGCAGACTAAACTGGTCGAATGGTAAAATCTCTTCCAAGGCGAGCTGATACCGCAAAGCGAGAACCACTAAACCCTCTGAAATCTCGAGACCTCTTGGCCTCCCTATCCTCTCTCTCCTGGCCGCGGACACGTTCCAGCCTCCTAGCAAACTGCACAACAATGATGGATTGGAGTATCAGTTTCCAGCTCCCCTGCCATCGCAAATCTGAGGCCATAACTAAGCCCCTCAATAAATCTGCGGACTCTCTCTCTAATAGTGGAACCAAAGCAAGTGCATCACGAGATAACTCAGTAAACCTCGTAGCTTACTTGGACACAGTCATACTCCCCTAGCATGACTGCTCGAACTCATTGTGCAACACGTCCCTGAGGGTCTCCGAAATGAACTCCCTCAAGAAGAGATCAGTGAACCAGAACAAGTAAGCGGCGCTGCGCCAACTAGCCTACTCGCCCTATAAGTCTTCAACCATCTATATGAGGTCCTTGTCAGCTGGAAAGCAGTAAGGTCGACCCCGCTCAACTCCACTATGCCCATAGCACGCAGAATGAGGTGACACTGGTCTATGAAACCATGTGCATCCTCAGCAGCTCCGCCACCGAAATGAGAAGGTTGATACTTCTAGAACCTCTCTAACCTCTTTTGCCTCTCCTGTGACACAACTGGCCAGATCTCGGGCTGAACAGCAATCACGGGCTACACCAGTACAATACTTGGAGCTTAATCAACATGAGCTCGCTGCTCTAAGGGTATGGGTGGCGGGAGTATGAGCTCTTCCCCCAACCTGAGAAGTAGCTCCTTCCACAACCCTGCCTGAGCCAAGGTACCACACATGTTCTGAAAGTGTGCTAAATTCTCCTGAAGTTCAGGGGTAGCAATAGGCGCCTCGGGTGTCTGCTCTTCAACTGGAGCTACCGGTGGCTCCTCAATCGCAGCCCTAGCACGGCCCATTGCTGCGGCATGTGCCCCACCTCCGCCTCGGCCTCTGCCCCGGCCTCTACCAACACCGGCACTGGGGGAAGCATCATCAGTAACCGAAGCTCATGTCCTCACCATCTGTGAGAAAATATAAAGACAAAGGCTCAAACTCCAAAATCAATAAATTCGCACGATAAGGAATGAAAGAAATAGAATTTCCTAATAGTTCTGTAGCCTCTCGAAGATTAGTACAAACGCCTTTATACCGATCCGCAAGACTCTACTAAAGTTGCTTATGACTCGTAGAACCTATGAACATAGAGCTCTAGTACCAACTTGTCAAAATTCCCACCATAAGGGTCGTGATGGCACCTAGTTTCTAAGACTAGGTAAGAGTATCACAAGACAAGATCAAACAGAATATAACAACTTAAATATTAGTTAAAACTGCAAAATGCCATAACATAACCAAACAAGAATACAACAGTCATAAATCCCAAAACCAGGCAATACTGAGTCATAAGATCTACATATAGTACACAAGATGCCTCAAAAGTACATCATTGTTTAGGATACAATAAACAGAAGCAAATGAAATAAGAGTGTGACTCTAAGGCCTATGAAGGAACAGCAGGTATACCTTGAACTCTCCAACAGCTCGGCACCACTCTCTAACAACTAGCACGATCTGAGATACCCGGATATACACAAAGAATGTGAAAAAACATAGTATGAGTACACCACAGTCGGTACCCAGTAAGTATCGAGACTAACCTTGATGGAGTACTGATGAGGTTCAAGTCAAGACACTCACTAGTCAAATAATATGTGCAACATTTAATATAAAATTGACAACGGAGAATATAACAGAACAAATATCAACAGAGAGTGGGGTATGTGATAACATGGCAAATCAACCAACAATTCATAAACACAAAGTGAAATCATTTAAGGAAAACAAGGATATGTTCCAAACATCAACCCATTCCAACACATGAGTAACATCAAGGATCACCCCAAAATAGCACATAGCATCATCAACAAGCCACTTTTATGTCGCTGTGTGAGCTTCATAATGAAATATTTCCCCTTATATAGCTACACGCACATAAGCTACCCTTATCTCATCGCATGCACATCAATATACACCACTATTATGTCACTGCATGCACATCTCGCCACCCTTATAGTCCTTACAATAATAATCAACCCGCACAACAAGCCCTCATGTGCCACAATATCACAAAAGCAACAATATCCCCAAGTCACATCAAGATATAACCCACGGCTCACAATAAGATACAATAACATGACAAAAGTATAAGGATGCGGGGAATAATCAACAATAAGGCATGTTTATATAGAAAACAACCCCAATTAAAGGCATATTAATAGCCTAAGGTCTAATCTGGTCTCAAACTACACAAACTTCCGTGTACAGACTCGTCACCTCATATACACATCATTTCATATAGCACAAATAATGCAATTTAAGCCAAATCCTAAGGGGGGATAGCCACCCCCCTCTCTCCACAAAGTTATGCAAGATATCTCAATTTGCCCCAATTAATGCTCTAAAAATACTTTTCCCTTAAAATTCACCTCCGTTCGGCTCAAATCTAGCAAAAGATGACTTAGTAATGTCAAACAATACAAGAGAATTCAATTTCAATTAATAAAGTTAAGATCTTTACACTTTTTCTAAAAAGTCAACAAAAATCAACCCCATGCTCGCCCGGTTAAAACCTGAGTCGAAGGGTAGATCTCGACTATTTATAACCTCACGAGTCCAAAAATATATTTCGTTTTCAAATCCGAGTCCAAATCGACTCTCAAATCTCAAACTTTTATTTTTGAAAATATAGACAAAATTTCCCTTCACATCTCATGGTTTAGATGTTAAAATTCATAAATAATCATATTATAATATCAAAATTGAGTCAAAGTCACTTACACAATAGCTTTGTATGAAAATCTCCTCCTAAAATTGCCTCCCACCTAGTCTAGGGCTCAAAATGTGATAAAACGAGACTAAGTCCCGAAATCCCATCTTTTGTTCAGCTGCAGAAGTCGCAAATGCGACCTGGGTTTGCAAATGCGACCTGGGGTTCGCAAATGCGACCTGGTGTCTGCAAATGCGACCTGGGGTTCGCAAATATGACCAATGGAAATTCATTGCTTGATATGCCCAGGGAATGTCGCAAAAGCAACTCAAACTTCACATTTGTGAAGTCAGCCCATGTTACAAAACCGACCAAGTGGTCACAAAAGCGACCAACCTAAGCCTATATCCCCTTTGCAATTGCGATCAAGGCGTCGCATTTGCGATGCCTGACACCCCTGCCCACTTCACAATTGCGATATCGCAATTGCAAACTAGTGTCGCATATGTGATAACTGCTACACCAGCACACCATATATCTGAAACAAGTACGAAACAATCTGAAACTCACCCGAACCCTTGGGGCTCTACACCAAATATCCACACAAGTCTAGAAACATCACACGAACTCGATTATGAGCTCAAAACACCAAAATAACATCCGAAATCAAGAATCAAACACCAAAACACATGAAATTCGCAATGAAACTAAAGAATCACTAAAATCACAACCAAGCGTCTGATTCCTATCAAACCTACTCGGAATGACACCAAACTTTGCACATAATTTTCAAATGACAAAACAGACCTATTCCAAGTCCCGAAATCAAAATCCGAACCCAATAGCTACAAAGTCAAACCATGGTCAAACTTAGAAAAATTCTAAACCTTCAAATTGTCAACTTCCGGCAAAAAGAGCCAAATCAACCTAGGAACCTTTGAATTTAATTTCGGACATACGCCTCAGTCCAAAATCATCATATAACCTATTGGAACCATCAAAATACTGTTGCGGGGTCATTTTAACAAAAGTCAAATTGTGCTCAACCTTTCCAACCTAAGCTTCCAAACTAGGGATGGCAAGTGAGCCGGTCCCGGGCCTAAACGGGCCAAGTTGGCTGGTCCAAACGGTCCTGGGCCCGGTTCCGGGCCGGTCCCAAATTAAACGGGCCAAACAGGCCCGGGCCTAAACGGGCTTTCTGTAGGGACCGGCCCGGGACAGTTTGGTCCCGGGCTAAGTGGGCCCAACATATTTTTTAAAAAATAAATTAAATAGATATTAGAGACAAAAGGATGTTAAAAAAATATCTAAGACAATGCTTTGTAAATTTTATTATAGAATTGTGACCTAAATTTTAATATTCAATATTTAATATCGAATATATATAGTATATAAAATGTATATATAGTATATCGATATAAGATGTATATATATATATATATAAAAGCTATATTCGATAAGCTATATATACATTTATATGTTTCTACTTGCACCTTTTGATGGATGTTATCATTTCTGATCTTATCTAATTCTGTACGATCACACATCTATCTTAATATTCGCATCTCCACGACACTCATCTTGTGGATATGTTGCGATTTAGATGCTCTACATTCACATAGGGCTGGCAAGTGGGCCGGGCTTGGGCCTAAACGGGCCAAGTGGGCCGGTCCAAACGGTCCCNGTCAAACTTAGAAAAATTCTAAACCTTCAAATTGTCAACTTCCGGCAAAAAGAGCCAAATCAACCTAGGAACCTTTGAATTTAATTTCGGACATACGCCTCAGTCCAAAATCATCATATAACCTATTGGAACCATCAAAATACTGTTGCGGGGTCATTTTAACAAAAGTCAAATTGTGCTCAACCTTTCCAACCTAAGCTTCCAAACTAGGGATGGCAAGTGAGCCGGTCCCGGGCCTAAACGGGCCAAGTTGGCTGGTCCAAACGGTCCTGGGCCCGGTTCCGGGCCGGTCCCAAATTAAACGGGCCAAACAGGCCCGGGCCTAAACGGGCTTTCTGTAGGGACCGGCCCGGGACAGTTTGGTCCCGGGCTAAGTGGGCCCAACATATTTTTTAAAAAATAAATTAAATAGATATTAGAGACAAAAGGATGTTAAAAAAATATCTAAGACAATGCTTTGTAAATTTTATTATAGAATTGTGACCTAAATTTTAATATTCAATATTTAATATCGAATATAATAGTATATAAGATGTGTATATATATAAAAGCTATATTCGATAAGCTATATATACATATTATATACTATATATAATATGTATATATTGTAGAGTATATATATATTAAATGTGTGTATATATATATACATAAGCTATATATACATCTTATATATAGTATATAAGATGTATATATAACATAGTATATATATTAAATGTATAATGCTTTTATA
>AWOL01S0007797.1:172356-233709 GCA_000715115.1 Nicotiana otophora
AATAAAGATGCAAAGCAAAGGGAGAGGGGAGATAAAGGGAAGGGAGACAATATTAGTACCGCCACAACAATCATAAGAAAGATAAGAGCACAGTAAAATCCAGAGGAAGGATGCAAAGCAAAGCGATAACTAGTAAATAGGACACACACTAAAAGCGAAATAGTAAGTCACAATATTGACACTAGCTATCTTAGACAAAACCCCTAAATGGATAGTCCCACAATAGTACGAAGTAAGGCAGGACTCAACTACCTCCTAACCTACAACCCTAATACTCGACCTCCACATCTTCCTATCAAGTGTCATGTCCTCAGAGATCACATTTTAATTATGATATCTTATTTGAGCCCGATAGACTATTCTTGAGCTTGTTGATATACTTGATTTGACCGTAGTCACACGTTATATTATAAACACACATTCGCATATGTTATTCTTGTGTATGCCTTAAAGTGTTGTATGACTACTTGAGCTTCCTTATTCATATTAGAAATCATGTTTAGACTTTTGATGCTTATTTGTATGATGTATTATTTATTAGGATCGTAGTCATACGTTATACATACGCACACATTATGCCTAGAGATCATTTCTTGTACACTTGCATACATTTTTATATATGGTCCTCTTACATGGACCAAAATTTGGCATGTGAATATTCCGTGCAGTTGAGATGATTATTGTTGATGGTCAATTTTGACCCTCCATTTTAAAATTAATTTATTTATATTTAATAATTTGCAATAATTATTTTCAAAATATTTTCTAGTAATGAATACCTATTTTTTCAAATTAATTCAGTATTATATTTGAATTAATCGTTTCACATCAGTATTATGTAATTATAAATATACTTACTATTTTATGATTTGTAAAGAATAATTCCTATACGTAAGTTCTATAATCAATTTCGTAAATTACTTCTTAAAATAGTTAATTAGTTTACTATTTCAATAATTCAAATTAATGTCATAATGAAGTATTTTAAATAATTAATAAAAATATTAGTAATATATATAATAATTATAATTTTACCACATTTTATTGGAATTGTTAAGTTTATTTAAATTAATTTCAAAAGGGATTAAAAAAAACCAAAAGGCTACAATTGCAATTCTCACTTAAATGTAAAATGGCTACCTTTTAAATTATTTTTGGCCCAAACATACAAAGCCCAGTCCGAAGTACACCTAGCCCAAATACTCTCCTCTTTCCACTTTGGCAATCCATGCCACACATACTAGACCAATCGGACCGTGACATGTCACCCTCACTCTCAACTCACAGAACAACACACCCTCATCTGAGCCGTTGATCCATCTGATCAACGGCTCACGTTTATTCCCTAATTATCCTTTTAATTCAAATACCCTCCACCAAAGGCCCAATCTCAACCGTCCAAATCTTTTAATCCAACGACCACCAAAAATTCCCCTAAAAATCCTAATTGATCAAATTATCAAGGTTGTTGATCATCATATCCAATGGCCCAGATCTCCTCTCATCGTCTTAACTTAGAGACCAGTTGTTCTCACCCCCCCCCCCAAACCCTAANATCTGAATTAAAGTGAACGATGACAAATCATATTTAGCTCTGGATAAAATAAAAAAAAAGAAACCCACATACTGACAATGACAACTCAAAGTGCACTTAACATTTCCACAATGTTTGAAAAATTGCCAAGCGTGGGAGGAATTCGTCCTTCGAAACGGTTATCGTTCAAGTCGAAATACTTTCCTTAAAAGCCAATCTCCTTTAGTATTTTGTACCGATCACTGTTCCCCCCCCCCCCCCCAAACCCTAATCATTTCCTTGTTGCCCAGACGCCTCTCTTTCCCCCTCCTCTCTCTTTTATCTCAACCTCACAAGCCAAATCAATCACCAGACCTTGCACAAATTCGTGCAAGGTCACGGTTCATCAGAGATTCATCTCTTTTGCCTTCCCTAGCCGTGATTCCCGCTTAATTTTCCTCTCTCATCATCAGAGATGTAAACCCCCAAATCCAAACCATACCCTAAAAGATGAAACCTCAAATCGCCATTGTTCTTTCAAATTCGTGTCATGCATGGCCATTCATTTTGCTCTTGTATCTTAGACCTCTGCACTTTTTCCATTTTCACCACTCGATTTCAAATTCCTAATCTAGAAGGTCAGACCAATTGAGTGAAAGTTCAATTCACCAGATTTACTCTTTCTTCTCTTCAAATCAAAGTAATTCTGGGATATTAGCTGGCCTCAACGTTGGTATTCAACACCCAGAGGTCAAATGCAATGACCTATGGGTATTAGGGTTCTGACCAGCGGTCCTTCGCACTTCATCGATCATTTTTCTTCACTCACGTAAACTCAATATTGGTTTTCCCCTGTGTATTCTAATTTTATTCGATTTGCTATCATCATTACCATGAGTCACCTTTCACTATCTGATTTGAATCTCTGAAACCCTAATGGCTCGATGGCTGCTATAAATAGCAGTCTTAAATGCTCTCAACAACACACACCAACTACCAACCTAACAAGAAAAATCACTATCCTATTATCTAAGAGAAGCACACAAAAACACTGAGAAATTTAGGGTTCCAAGTCTTAGGTTTCTTACTACTTTCCTTTTCTCTTGTTGAGTTCTATTGCTGGTCAAAACCCGAGCGTTCTGGGATTTTGAGCAACTGAAAAGAGTTCGTTTGGTATGCTGTTCTCAAAAAGGTCACCACCTCTCTAACTTTTTCTCTTTTGTTCGTTTCTGTCACGACCCAAAATCCCACTAGCCGTGACGGCACCTAACCCAGCCCGCTAGGTAAGCCAATTAACAACTATCTGATTTCAATGATATTTAATAAAGCAATTAAGTAAAGAAATATTTGAATCTGATACATTTTCCAAGAATTGGTAGTACAAAACATGAGCTTCTAAGAATAGAGTTTACAAAGCTGAAATGAAATATATACACCGTCTGTTTATAAAGTACATAAACGGAATTTTTATAGATCTAAGGCTACCACGAACAAGAGGCAACTACAATCGGGACGCAGGTACATCTTCAAATCTAGCTCCCATCGAACATAGCAACATTAGCAGCCAACATCTGCACGCAAGGTGCAAAAGTGTAGTATGAGTACAACCGACCCTATGTACTCAATAAGTAACAAACCTAACCTTAGGTTGAAAGTAGTGACGAGCTAACAAAAAAAAGCCGGGTCCAACACCAATATTCCACAACAGTTCATAACAGCATAGTACAAGTAACAAAAGAGTATCTCAGAAATAAAAGGCTCAGTTCGTTCATAGTTCCAGAAAAGTAGGCATTTCTTTTCAAGTATCTCAGTGAAAACCCAAATCTTTTATCGAAAAAGCCTAAATACGAGTAAGCTTGAAACCTGTGATTTTTCCTAAAAGTCCTTTCAACAAATAGTAAGATGTTTCATTTTCAGATAGCATGAGGAAAGTACTTCTCTATGCCTACATGTCAAGATACAGGTAAAATCATAAATGTCCCCAAAACCGGGTAGCAGGAGGAAATTCACCTCTATTCATGTATCTCAAGTACGCATGTCAAATGCAATGCATCTCGATGATGAGCTCATGTACTCACACTCTCAGAGTACTCAATCTCACTATCTCGCATTCTCTCTCACTATGCTCAGCACACTCAATCACTCAGCACTATATAATACCCGCTGCGGCATGCAGCCCGATCCATATTTATAGTCGTCTACGCTCACTGGGGGTGTGCAGACTCCAGAGGGACTCCTTTCAGCCCAAGCGCTATATCGCTGTGGCGTGCAGCCCGATCCCATAAAATGTAATCCATATAACATACTGCGGCGTGCAGCCCGATCCCAAAATATCAATATAACATGTTGCGGCATGCAATCCGATCCCAAAATATCAATCTCACTCAGGCCCTCGGCCTCACTCAATCATCATTCTCCAGTCTCACTCACGGGCTCACATGCCATGAATCTAGCCCGATAACAATGATATGATGTATCAATAAATATCTAAGACTGAGATATGATATGAATGCATGAATATGATTGAGTACGAAATATCAATGAAATCAGTGAAACAACAACAAGAAACGACCACTATGGGTCCTAGCAGTATCGTCATAAAGCCTAAACATGGTATCTAGCATGATTGACAGCTTAATTACTTTATCATATAGTGAAAACACGGACATTAACAAAGTAGGACCACTATACAGTTCCATGGAAACAATATCCAATTCACATAGTGCACGCCCACACGCCCATCACCTAGCATGTGCGTCATCTCAACACAAATCACATAACACGTATTTCGGGGTTTCATACCGTCAGCTCCAAGATTAGAAGAGTTACTTACCTCGAACAAGCCAATACCAATGCCGAGCAAGCCAAGCGATGCTCCAAAGATGCTATCACACGCGTTTCGACCTCCGAACGGCTCGAAACTAACCAAAAACAACTCAAATACATCAAATAATACTAAAAGAACCAATCCCGATCGAAAAAGATCAAATCTTAAATCAAAAGCCCAAAATTGGCCAAAAGCCCAACCCAAGCCCGCACCTCGAAACCCAACATAATTTGCAAAATTCAACAACCCATTTAATTACGAGTCCAACCATACTAGTTTCACTCAAATCCGACTCTAATTCGATGTTCAAAACTCAAAAATTCATATTATGAAACTTTAGGCCAAAACCCCCAATTTCCTCTTTAAAATTCACAATCCAATTACTAAACACGAAGATAGACTCATGAAATATAACCAAAACCGAGTAGAGAACACTTACCCCAATTTATATGATGACATTTGCTTCAAAAATTGCCTCAATCCGAGCTTGGAAATGTTAAAATGAAGCGAAAATCGCGAACCCTTGTATTTATCATTCTTCCCAGCAATTTTGCACCTGCAACACATTAGCCGCTTTTGCGACCAAAAATCACGCTTCTGCGGAGAAGCGCTGGAGGCCTGCCTTCGCACCTGCAGTAAAATACCTGCATCTGCGCACTCGCAGGTGCGCGCCCAAATATCGCTTCTACACTGCCAACCGCCTATGCGCTAAACTCACTGCATCTGCGCCTTCGCGGATGCGAAGCAATTTCCGCTTCTACGGAACCCTGCTCCCAGCAATATTTTCGCTCCTGTGACTTCTTCGTCACTTCTGCGACCCCTTCGTCACTTCTGCGACCATCACACATGCGCAAACCAGTCGCAGGTGCGGTCACACCAGAACCAGAAATAGCAACATTGAAGAAAAGGATCCAAAATCAATCTGAAACACGCCTGAGCCCTCGGGACCCTGTCCAAACATACCCTCAAGTCACATAACATAACACGGACCTACTTGAGGACTCAAAACACAGATAAAAAAATCGAAACGACGAATCTCACCTCAAATCGAAATCAATGAACTTTGAACTTTAAATTTCCAAAACTCGCACCGAAACATATCGAATCATCCCGGAATGAACCCAAATTTTGCACAAAAGTCCCAAATGACACGACGAAGCAATTCCAATTCCCGGAACCACAATCTGAATCTGATATCCTCAAAGTCAACTTCCGGTCAAACTTATGAACTTTTCAAACTTTCAAATTTCTAATTTTTGCCAACTTGTGCCGAAACCTTCTAGAAATAACCAAATGCAAATCAGGGCATACGCCCGTATCCAAAATCACCATCCGGACTTAACGGAACCATCAAAACTCCTTTCCGGGGTCAAATTCACAAAAAGCCAATCTTGGTCAACTTTTTCAACTTAAAGCTTCAACAATGAAATTCATTCTTCCAAACCGATTTGGAATAACCTGAAAACCAAAACCGACGATTCACATAAGTCATAATTCATCATACGGAGCTACTCTTGCCTGTAAACTACCGAGCGAAGTGTAAATTCTCAAAACGACCGGTCGGGTCGTTACATTCTCCCCCACTTAAACATACGTTCGTCCTCGAACGTGCCAAGAGTTGTTCCCAAAACCATCAAACCACCGTATAACCTTACTATGCATGTACCCGGGGGTGATCCCACGTCACCATATCCCATATAGGTCCGATAACACAACATAACTGAAATTTCTCAATTCAACCTAGTCCATAAGCCTTAGAATCCAATTTTCCAGCATCCGGAATTCCTTATAAGATCGAAATCTCGCAACCTACATGCTGCATAAATCTGAACAAACTGTACAAAACTGCAACCATAACCCAAGCTATAATCACAGGATATACAACCTAACTCAAATACCCATAGAAAAATCTCTGATCACAGTAACTGCTCAGAACAACCCATTCCCGGTAATAAACCTCATACCTAACAAAACCTCATTCTAAAACCTTCGTACACTGCCGATGATGAAAGAAACACGTAGAACTCATAACCATTCATCAAATCAACTAGCCATGGAATTCCCTCTCATTCGACAAGAACTATAGCAAATTCTAAGCCGACTTTCGATATTATCCTTCCAAACATGTTGTAATTAATTCCGATAGTATCCATTCTAGGTCCAATGATCTCATCTCATCGAACACGACCACTCTAGTGACATGCCACATCAATACAATCTGACTCCATAACCCGTGCAATCCGTGCACCAATAAGCAACCTTCCAAATATACTCAAATCATAGAAAACTGATTCAGACGGGAGAACTGTCCCACAAGCTCAACATGTACCACCACAATGCAACGCTAAGAACCTATCACACACCGTAGAACCAAAACACATGAATCTAACATGAGGGATCATATCTCAACATAACTCCGCTGCAATGCGTGACCCTATCCAAATACTGGTCCATATGAAATACCTCAAGCCACCCTGCTAAAAATCAATAACCATGCGCAATTTGACATCAAGTACTCAAAGTGCATTACCATAACCACGGAGAAGCAAATGACACAATGTCACACAAAACCCGTAAGAACATAACCAATACTCTATCAACCAAGCAATACCCAATACTCTTCTCGCTCAAATTCAGCTATAAGGCCCCAATAGAACCGCACCATATGTGCATATAACCAACGAATCACAACTCCTCGTAGCATAGAAGAGTAACTCACAGATCATCTCAGAACACGAATAAGCTCAACAACAACCGAATGGCACATCCCTCAACAATAATAGTATGGAGCCAACCAATCCGGCTCGGTGTATAATATACATCCTAATTGGGCCTACCAATAGACCCCAAATTAGCTTTAGTCACCCACAGATAGACAAATAACCTCTCAATGTCCACAATGACTGAATCATAACACATACTATCATCTAGCTAGCTTCGGCCACAACTTCATAGTCCACAACCATGAAACAATCTACTCCTAAGAACTCCCAATCTCCAAATCCATAGAACACACAAATCACCATATTTGATCCCAACTCCGCCGCCCGAATGTCTAACATATCTCCCATACATAATCATCCCATGAGGAATACTTCTATAATTCTTCCGTGCCACAAAGAAAAAATTGAATACCAGCAGTCGATCAACTAGGAGAGTGTTGCAATACCAATGAAGTACCCATAAATCAAAACACGTTGCCATTTCTAAAATGTATACTCTCATCAAGCCATACCGATTAGTAATATCATTCACTTAGTCATCTGAAACCGTCTATGCTGCCTATGAATTTATGCCCTTCCCTTCCAAACTGACCCGTGACCTTGCACATGCAAATCTCAATCCCACACAACACACTACTATGCCATCCTGTGAAGAGTACAAGAATCTCATAATAAACTCTGAGTCACAAGCAGAATACATACCCGTTACGTCAGAAACCTTCCATTTGATCTCATCCCGGAGAAAATCCCAATGCGCAACATATTCCTCACGCCAGTAGAAAATATACTCCTCGAACCGTGGTAAAAACCATTGAGAACTCTTTGAAACCCATTTGCACATAACCAAGCTATCAGAACCGAATCTCTCTAACTCAGCCCAGCCACGCATGTCGCCAAAACCTAAGAGCATTGCCACAAAACAACTATAGAGACTAGCCACGTCATAAGTACCCAAAGAATCGATTATATCCATTAATGTGTTGATCCAACCTACTACCAAGTTGTCCTATTTCTCCTAGTCCTTTCAAAATTGCCTTCAAATTGATACTTCTCCTTGCTAGAACACCACGATCCTTAACTAAAATTCACCACACGAGAGACCCTAGTATAAAACCACAACGCCCTAAGGCCCCTAAGCCGCCGAATTCCCTTTTAAGTACCCCAAAAGCACCGCAACCGAGACATCCACTCCGAAAGACCTTATGTGAATTTAAAATTGCTCCTCTTCCCTTTACTTATACTAATATGTAGAATCGATAATCATACAGAATTATCGTAAGTCTCGACACCATCTAATGTAACTCTTAGTTTCTAGCCATATACACCTCTTGAAAATTCTCAATCGCTACAATTAAATCTTGAATCCATTAGAACCATTCTCAAGAGTCATCCACTTTGCTCAAATCTAAATTGCACCACCCCAAATGTGCTGAAATACAAGTGCCCCACTAGCACAACAACACCCAAAGAAGTAACCCTGCCTTAATACCACCGATCAAATTCATACTATGTATAAACTACATCCTTCGCAAATAACCACTCAATTATTTTATGACTCCCATGATTTTCATATACTCCTAAAGTGCCACAACCCGTATCCAGAAATTTCCTTACTCGAGTCTTTCTCGAACTCAACCTCTGCAAGTCATAACTAATCCACAAGTATGCCCCGGACCAAAACTAATATTTAACACATAACCATGAAATCAAATTTTCAATAGCAGGCTCCCCCACTTGGCTCAAAGCCATAAATTAAAACACTCCATAATTCACAATACCCATACTTCATTACTACCATAATACTGTAGTCTGAACAACGAAAATTCTTCTCAATCTCATACAACGCCAACCATAAAAATACATCAATCATCCGCTAAGCTCGCATTCATTCTCTTAACGCTCAAGTCAACTTTTTCAACCAGATTCAAATTCAAATCCCAACATATATGCCCCGCTGGCAGAAAAGAAACTCTCCATTCACTTTATAAGGAACACACCTACATAGATTACTCCGCAGGGGATAACCCACATACTTTGACTCAAACTGATATCTCTCTATACCCTTCCACAGTCACGACTACTACGCAATCACTTAATCTTCTCGATTCCGAACTCATCAACAAGACATGAGAATCTACTTCACCCCACAACTAAACAACATGAGAGATACCTCAATACACCCATAACTCGAGACCATACGCCAAATCAAGACAGCAATCAGACACCCCATAGTCCTTGTTACATCTCAAGTAAACTCTTCTCGTCACATTTGAACAATCTGAACACATCTCGCAGTCACATCATTCTCATCACAAAGCCATTCTACCGCTCATCGAGCCACAAATTCCACTCGCAGGGACATTACCGGACATATAAGTCCCAGAAGCATGTGCTCATAAAATCAAAATCTCCGTGCTCAAGCTACTGTCCAAACCCAGCCTCAAGTTCTCCAGACTGGCCCATCATCAGCACGCCAAAAATTACATCTCGTACCTCAACCGTGGAATCACAAGTCATCATTGCACAGCTGATACCGAGCGCTCATGTGCGCATACGAATGCATGGAAGGAATTCAAAGAGTTACGCTTCAAGATGAATCAATGTCGCACGATAAGGAATGAAAGATGGGAAGTATATCCTACATATCATGTAGCCTCTCGAAGATAGGTTTTGGACGTCATCATACCCGCTCTGCAAGACTCTACTAGACATTTGCTCATGACTTGTAGAACCTATGAACCTAGAGCTCTGATACTAACTTGTCACGACCCAAAATCCCACTAGCCATGATGGCACCTAACCCAACCCGCTAGGTAAGCCAATTAACAACTATCCGATTTCAATGATATTTAATAAAATAATTAAGTAAAGAAATATCTGAATCTGATACATTTACCAAGAATTGGTAGTACAAATCATGAGCTTCTAAGAGTAGAGTTTACAAAGTTGAAATGAAATAAATACATCGTCTGTTTGAAAAGTACATAAACAGAATTTTTATAGATCTAAGGCTACCACGAACAATAGGCAGCTACAATCGGGACGCAGGTCTATCTTCAAATCCAGCTCCTATCGAACACAGCAACATCATCAGCCAATATCTCCATGCAAGGTGTAGAAGTGTAGTATGAGTACAACCGACCCTATATACTCAATAAGTAACAAACCTAACCTTAGGTTGAAATTAGTGACGAGCTAACAAAAAAGGTCGGGTCCAACACCAATATTCCACAACAGTTCATAACAGCATAGTACAAGTAACAAAAGAGTATCTCAGAAATAAAAGAATCAGTTCGTTCATAGTTCCAGAAAAGTAGGCATTTCTTTTCAAGTATCTCAGTGAAAACCCAAATCTTTTATCGAAAAAGACAAAATACGAGTAAGCTTGAAAACTGTAATTTTTCCTAAAAGTCCTTTCAATAAATAGTAAGATGTTTCATTTTTAGATAGCATGAGGAAAGTACTTCTCTATGCCTACATGTCAAGATACAGGTAAAATCATAAATGTTCCCAAAATTGGGTAGTAGAAGGAAATTCAACTCTATGCATGTATCTCAAGTACGCATGTCAATGCAATGCATCTCGATGATGAGCTTATGTACTCACACTCTCAGAGTACTCAATCTCACTCTCTCATATTCTCTCTCACTATGCTCAGCACACTCAATCACTCAGCGCTGTACAATACCCGCTGCGGCGTGCATCCCGATCCATATTTATAGTCGACTGTGCTCATTCTGAAGGGCTCCTTTCAGCCCAAGCACTATATCGTTGCGGCGTGCAACTCGATCCCATAAAATGTAATCCATATAACATAATGCGGTGTGTAGCCCGATCCTAAAATATTAATATAACATGTTGCGGCGTGTAGCCCGATCCCAAAATATCAATCTCACTCGGGCTCTCGGCCTCACTCAGTCATCACTCTCCAGTCTCACTCACGGGCTCACAATTCCATGAAACTAGCCCGACAACAATGATATGATGTATCAATAAATATCTGAGACTGAGATATGATATGAATGCATGAATATGACTGAGTACGAAATATCAATGAAATCTGTGAAATAACATCAAGAAACGACCACTATGGTTTCTAGCAGTATCGTCATAAAGCCTAAACATGGTATCTAGCATGATTGACAGCTCAATTACTTTATCACATGGTAAAAACACGGATATTAACAAAGTAGGACCACTATACAGTGCCATGGAAACATAAGAGTCCTAATTCACATGGTGCACACCCACATACCCGTGACCTAGCATGTGCGTCACCTCAACACAAATCACATAACACGTATTTTGGAGTTTCATACCGTCAGCTCCAAGATTAGAAGAGTTACTTACCTCGAACAAGCCAATGCCAATACCGAGCAAGCCAAACGATGCTCCAAAGATGCCATCACGCGCGTTTCGACCTCCGAATGGCTCGAAACTAACCAAACACAACTCAAATACATCAAACAATGCTAAAAGAATCAATCCCGATCGAAAAAGATCAAATCTTGAATCAAAATCCCAAAATTGGCCAAAATCCCAACCCGGACCCGCACCTCGGATCCCAACAAAATTTACAAAATTCAACAACCCATTCAATTACGAGTCCAACCATATTAGTTTCACTCAAATCCGACTCCAATTCGATGTTCAAAACTCAACAATTCATATTATGAAACTTTAGGCCAAAACCCCCAATTTCCTCTTTAAACTTCACAATCCTATTACCAAAAACGAAGATATATTCATGAAATATAACCAAAACCGAGTAGAGAACACTTACCCCAATTCATATGGTGACATTTGCTTCAAATATTGCCCCAATTCTAGCTTGGAAATGTTAAAATGAAGCCAAAATCGCGAATCCTTGTATTTATCATTCTGCCCAGCACTTTCGCACCTGCGACACATTAGCCACTTCTGCGGCGTCGCTTTTGCGACCAAATATCATGCTTCTGCAGAGAAGCACTGGAGGCCTGCCTTCGCACCTGCGGTAAAATACCTGCATCTGCGCACTCGTAGGTGCGCTCCCAAATATCGCTTCTGCGCTGTTAACCACTTCTGCACTCAACTCACCGCATCTGCGCCTTCGCGGATGCGAAGCAATCTCCGCTTCTGCGGAACCCTGCTCCCAGTAAAATTTCTGCTCCTGCAACCCCTTCGTCGCTTCTGCGACCATCGCACCTGCGCAAACCAGTCGCAGGTGCGGTCACACCAGGGCCAGCCATAGCAACATTGAAGAAAACGGTCTGAAATCAATCTGAAACACGCCCGATCCCCTCGGGACTCCGTCCAAACATACCCACAAATCATATAACATAACACGGACCTACTCGAGGACTCAAAACACAGATAAAAAAATCAAAACGACGAATCTCACCTCAAATTGAAATCTATGAACTTTGAGCTTTCAATTTCCAAAACGCGCGCCGAAACATATGGAATCATCCCAGAATGAACCCAAATTTTGCACATAAGTCCCAAATAACACGACGAAGAAATTCCAATTCCTGAAACCACAATCCAAATCTGATATCCTCAAAGTCAACTTCCGGTCAAACTTATGAACTTTCCAAACCTTCAAATTTCTAATTTTTGCCAACTTGCGCCGAATTCTAGAATTAACCAAATACAAATCTGGGCATACGCCTATGTCCAAAATAACCATCCGGACCTAACGAAACTATCAAAACTCTGTTCCAGGGTCAAATTCACAAAACACCAATCTTGGTCAACTCTTTCAACTTAAAGCTTCAACAATGAAATTCATTCTTCCAAACCGATTCTGAATAATCCGAAAACCAAAACCGACGATTCACATATTTCATAATACATCACATGGAGCTACTCATGCTCGTAAACTATCGAGCGAAGTGCAAATACTCAAAACGACCGATCAGGGCGTTACAGTTTCTCTAAATGATATAAGTATGTCGAGATAGGTTCTGTAGATTGCAATTATTTTGTACGTGTTTGACATGTTAATATTTGTGCTTTGTTAGTTTAATGACTTTTTGTGATTAGCTTGTTCTGTTATGAGTCTTTAAATAATAATTGATTAACTGTAATTGATACATGTTGATCCTTGATATGAGTTTTCCAACAGTTTCCATGTTTAAGCTATTATATGTTTATGTTCAATATGAACTTCATAGTTTTCATTGACTTGCAGTGAGCTCATCTCTGTCTTGTTGCATCTCTGTAGTTTTGTGAGCTTTGAAGTTGAGTTTACTACCTGATAATTATAACTAATATGAAATTTGATACTGTTTAAACTTATATCCCCTGTCTTTTAACCTTGAGCTTGAACTTAAAGTGTCTAAATGCTTTCTTCTCTGCTTGTGTTTGTCAGACTATTTTCTGAGTTACTACTATGATCTTTCACTTTGTTTAGTTATTATTATTGCTAAACCAATAAAGCTTACGTAAACTTCATGTTTTTTCCTTCACTGATGATTTTGTTGTGATCTTCACCTCTACATAGTTTTCCCTACATCTTATTTGTCTTATGGTCAAGTTCATTATTTGATAATCCTAACTGAGATGAACCTGAAAGTTCAATAAGTCCATATCACTTAACTAAGGTGAAAGAGTCTAAGTGTTTAGATGATGTCCTTCTCTATATCTGTAACTGCTAACTCTAAGGGTAATTTCTGGGCTATCACCATGACCCTCTCATGATCACACCTAATTGTTGGATGCATTTGTATGAAGCTATCTTGTTTGAGCTAGACTATCTTCTTTTCATGAACCTTTACTGTACATATTCTGTTAAGGCTAGGCTATCTTCCTCTTCATAGAAAAAGTTATAATCTTGTTTGGTTAAAGTCAACTGATAATTGCTGTGTAACTAAGCTTGGTTGTCCCATGATTTGTTGGGATTTTCAGAAACAAGTGTAATTCAAACTTGCTTGTGCAGTAAATCCCTATCCTTAATCCCTTTGTGCCATTGTTGATTTTGTTGTAACACCCCGGAAAATTTTGAAGTTTTTGTGTGCTAAGCCCCATAAATTTCGCAAGTGAATTCAAGGTTTCGTGGTGCCGGAGTAGGCTTACGAGTTTGAGGATGGTATAAAATCTTCGCGACGAGCTTGCTCGCCGCGGTTCGGACTTTTTGGGTTGAACCATGCATCGAAAAGTAAAGGAAAACTTTAGGCTAAAAAGTGTGTTTCTGCGGTCCATTATGCGACCACAGAATCACTCTGCGGGCCGCATAATGGCCGCAGAAGTGAGCAAGAGAAGGGCCATTCTTAGGGCAATTATGCGGTCGACTATGCGACTATATAACTGCTATGCGGTGCATTATGCGACAGCATAACAGTTATGCGGAACGCATAGTGACCGCATACAGAGACAGATTTTTGATCATTTTGGTCTGTAATTATGCCACCGATATGCGGTCGCATATGCGACCGCAGAACCTGTTCCGGAGCTCCATTTTTAGGTTTTTACAACCCGACCCTACTTCATTAAATACACGCAAAGGGTCATTTTTGAGAAAAAATTCTGATGTTTTAGAGAGAAGGGAGAGTGTTTTAGAGAAAGAGGAAACCCTAGGCTAATTATTAATCAAGTCTTGCTCAAATATTAGAAGATTAACAAGGAAAACTCACAAGTTCTTCATCTAAGATATCAGGATTGCTAAGAATTCCGGATCATTCTAGAGTTAAGGAAGCTCGATTGAGGTATGTTGGCTAAACTCTCTCTCTTAGAATTGAATTCCATAATGTTTCCATAAGTTTCAAAGTATGGGTTGCGTATTAAAAGGTTATGGCTTTGAGTCGTGTTTCAATGAAAGATAGTATGCCAAATTGTGTGAGAAAATCTCAATATTCTTAAGACTCTTAATTGCTCATATGTGTACCTAAAGTCTTAATTTGGAAATGTCTTATTGTTGATAATCTATAAAGATGGTTGGAAGTAAAATAAGTTAATTGGGGATATAGGGTGTGGCCAACGTGCCAAGAATTTAGGTTACGATTATGTCTAGTAGTGCAAATGATTTGAAAAGATACGATAAAGAATATGAAATGAGGCTCGACTCAATTGTTTAAAAATGACTTCGAAGATAGAATTACCTAAAAGCTTTTATACTCAATTCATGCCCATTAGTGGTTGCTTTAACAAATGCTTTGCTTTATAAATATATCTGGTGTGATTCGAGTTCTAGATACTCATGTGTTAAAATTGTACATTGTCATTTCTGGGGAAGAGTATTGCAAGAGTAAATGGTGTATTGACTGTTTATAATTTTTCATATGTGTTTCTATTGTTGGTTGGTATGCCTCATTCTTTGGGAGAAAACCATTTGTGTTTGAAGTTCCCATTTCAAATGGATTGGAAGTACATATTTGATAGTGATCTTTGAAATTGAAAGAGGTGAAAGTGTGAAATATGAAATATGGCCATCGTGCCAAGAATAAATAATCTTGTGAATGGCCTAATGAGCCAAGGAAATATTGTCGTTGTGAATGACTGGAAATACTAATGAGAATTTATACAATGTGAAAGATGTTGAGGTGAGTACAACTGTATTTATGATATTTCTGTTTGCAAATCAAATCAAAAATATTTTTGGGAGCATCATTAGCAAAATCGAGGAAGGGTGGGTCATAAAGCCCACATCTGAAACTACACGTGCCGGTGTAGGGGTGGATTATGATATTATTCCCCTTAATAAGGATGAAACTGAAACCCCTATGGATTGGAAAATTCAACCCTCACGGCATATGTGGGAAGGCGGCCTAGCTGATCTGGTGGATATCAGATGCCATATTGCGCATATGGTGGTACTACTCTTGGTAACAACTTTCTTTCGCATCACATGTCAAACCATATTGTTCGTGGGGAGATGGCCTAGCCGATCGGGCGTGATCAGACTCCGTGCTAACAAAGACGGTGGTATATCGGTACTAATGATATCCCAACCAAAATTGTCTATAAAGTTCGTATTTTGAAAATTATTATATTTTAACTGGACATGTGGATATTGTTGATTGTGACTTGTTGTTTCTATGTGTTGCCTTTTCTTATATGGGCATTCTATTTTGAAAGAGGATTTTTAGCTATACATACTAGTGTTATTCGACAGTACCAATGCCTCTTTTGTCCGGGGGGAGGGGGGGAGGCTGCATCTTTAATGGATGCAGGTGGTTCTACAGTAGGCGACATTGATCAGTGATAGCAGTACACTCTTTTCAGCTAATTTAGTGAGCCCCATTTCATTTCGGGGTCATGTATCTTTTGTTTCTCTTGTACTATGTTTTGAAGTATAGCTAGGGCCTTGTTGTCCGCATTTTCATATTACTCTTCTATTGTACTTAGAGGCTCCGTAGACAGGTTGTGGGTTGTAGTTGATGTTGGGAATTGAATTAGAAATGTTGGTATTTGGAAATTATGTTTTTCAGTAATTCAATAAACTCGTAACATTTTAAAAATTATGAATGAAGTGGCTAATGGGAATGAAAAGGAAGTTGTTAATAAAATCTTTTCAGTGCTTGATTAATGGAGTACATCTCCTCTTTATTCATGGATGAGTTTGGGTAGAAGGAAATCTAACAGGCTTGCTCGGCTGGGTTCTCTCGGTTGAGCGCCGGTCGCGCTCCTCGGTTTTGGGGCGTGACATTTGTAAAGCTAGCACGTATCTATCATTAACTTATCTTCCATGAAAGTAGGATTTAGACATTCTATTATAATCAAGTAACACTTTTAAAAGCTGAAGCATGATCGCTTCATACTTACATATTAAGATAGACTTATGTTTGAGTTAAACTTGTTTTGATACAATGCTTCCATTTCCTTTCTTCATTGACATATTTAATTTGGTTCTGTAATGTGCAAAGTTCTCCTGCTTATATGAGGTCACTACCTCACTTACCCAGCCTATGTACAGTTGACTGAATGTTACAAGTATCCCTGCTTAGCTCTGTAACACCATGTTTTGTCTTGAATTATGCTCAGTTATTCGCCTTATTGCTAATCTGAAATTGAACCTGAATATCAAGCCTTATGAAGTCCTTTGTTGATACTATCTGAACATGATGACCTGTTAATACTATTAGAAGCATGACCCTATCGAGTCCTTAGGAATCCCATGTTTAAACCTGTGAATTTGTAGTCATAATGAGAGTTTAATCCTATTCCTGATATCCTTGATAACCCCTCTATACAATGGTTAACCATGATTGTTTGTCTGAATCTGTATTGATGATCTTTAAGGTGTTAAGTAGTGTTACTAATCCTTGCATGTGTTAATAACAAACTAAGTAGTTCACAGTTAGTTTGCCAAAGGCAGGGGTATATGCATCTCTTGTGATGTTGTCTATATGAGTTATGCATGCCCTTTTTCTCTTTGAATATGTTGTTCCTTAATGACTTACTCCTACAACAATATGATATCAAATTTCTATTTTTCATCTATATGTGTTCTAAAGTCAGCCACTTTATGTTTACTTGATATGTATTCTTTATTTAGTGTCAAAGGTAATCGGTGTTCTCTTGTGTTATTTTATTAAGAGAAAAAGTATATTTTTGTTGTAAGTAATACTTTAGTATTTAGTTTACATTGGAAAGGCCTCATTGGCACTTAAACCCATAAGGAAAATATGTCATTAGTGTTTAAGGGTATTTGGGAGCGAAGATTGACTCTAGGTTGGGCTGCCCTCCCCGGCACAAGCATTGCACTGGGCCTTGAGTCCCTTGGGAACTTTGAAGTGTCGGAGATCTAAAGGGAGCATCCCTCGAGTGGGGATCCCTTCTTAGCTCTTAATTCATTGACACATTCAGTTCTTTAAGAGTTTAATATTTAATGACAACGAAAGGTTTCCAATGTAAACTATTTGCTAAGTAAAGCCACCACATTGATATATAATTTTCCCACAATATTAATCATATTCATGTATCAATTATCTGTTTGTGTACCTGTCATGTGCATCAGAATACGATCTGTTATTAAAGTATGACGAATATATTAAATATATATCTAATGACTTTCTTTCTCTTTTGGACATGTACATCTGCTTGGACCGCTGAGTCCCTGATGAACTCAGGCCCAATTCCAGCCTTGTTGCATTTTGTCGAGGAGTCCAAAATCAGCTGTATTCGCATCTCTTTACGGCTGGGCTTACTTATTCTTTACGGCTGGGCCTACCTTATTGAGGCCCAATCGCCAGAGTTCGGTCCTCTTTTCCTCAACTCTTTTATCATTGTTTACTGTTTCGCTAATTCAGTTTACTGCTTTAGCTAGTTTAAGTTTATTGTTGGTTGCATTTGTTATGTCTTTGCTATTGTTTTATTCTCATGTATATAACACTCATATATTAGATCACATGCAATTCTTTATGCTTTAATATCATATAAACTAAGGCAAGCCTTAAACAATATAGGATTAAAAGGGGAATTAGTAGTAGATCCTCATTTCGCTAATTATAATCTGTTCGTAAAATTATTATGTTTTCGCTCACCTTTCTTTTCCTTAAAAGGTTTTAAAACCCATAATTTAGCAAAACAACAGCTCTATTTCAAAAAAAAGGAAATCATATCTCAGCTTCATCTTAAAAAGGGAAAATCAGAATTTCAAGAACTATCGCCTTAAGGGATTTTTAGCTAATAATCTTTTCTTTAAAATTCTCAGAATCTAAGGTAAATGTTAGGCTCACTTTCTTACAAACACCCTTTTAGAATTACATAAATAACCATCCCCCAAATCAAGTATTTTCATAACTTAATCTCTTTTACAAGCTTGTAAAAAATCTAGACCACTTGCATACCTATTTCAAAATTCTTTCAATATATTTTCATAAATTCGCACCCTTTTTAGGGTCTCGCATTCCTTTTACTAATATCATACTCTACCCTTAGGTATACAGTAAGCAGTACTCTCTACTACTAATTAAATCATAGTATAAATGGTTGATCCCAAACTTTGTCTAAGTCCTATGGAGCTACCTAAGGTAGATTTTAAGGGGTGCCTAACACCTTCCCCTCAGAAGAACAAGAACCCTTACCCATAATCTCACCGGTTAGCAGACTAATAAAGAATATGACTTAGTAATTAAATAGGTACCCTGGTATACCTTTAAATATTAGGTGGCGACTCTCTTTCATCAACAACAGAGAAATCACGAGTTGAATCATGTCTTGACTAGTTCAAAATAGGGTGCAACAATTATGACATGAAGTTTCTACCGTGCGGTATTGCGATATTGATATTGAGTATGACACATGAGTTGTCCGTGCAAATTGGTATTATTAAGTCATGTGAGTTGTCCTTGCGAGTGATATTATTTTGACACGTGAGTTGTCTGTGCAGTGCTTGGATATAGATTCGTCCCTCTAGAGTCAGGTGATCACCCAACGTACCTTGAGCCCTGTGAGCGAAGTGTGTATGTGCGTGTGTTGGTATTAATTATGTGGAAAGTATTTAGTCTTAAGCATGCATTGACATCCTAGGCTCGTGTAGAAATATTAATACACATCATTGACATATGTACTTCTACACATCTTCCGTATGCATGAAAATAGTTAGCGGATTGCTGGACACTTCGAGACTGTCGGTTTTGATACATGTTAAGACTTTATCATGCATCGACACTTAGACTCATGATTGCGCATTATTATAAATGCTATTTCAAAATTGTAAGAAAATAATTCTCTATCATGCATAGTCCTTTTTGTAATCATGTAGAAATACTTGAGTAAAGTTTACTTGATGCAAATTATATTGATATGTGAATTTGGTGCATTTGTACATGCTTTACTAGGATATTTGAAAGCAAGCCTATTGCCTTTTTCTCAAATGTGCACCTTATTATTGATACACGTTGTTTCACTGGTTGTTTCATGGATATTCCTCTGTTACTATACATGTCATTGAGTCGCACAAGTTATATAAAATGAGCATATTTTGCCTAAACCTCGTGACTATTTTGTTGAGGATAGTCTTGATACTTACTGAGTACATGTGGTTGATTGTACTTATACTATATTTTTGCACCGTGCGTGCATATTTTAGAGATGAGTTATGTAATGAACCGATTGGACATTTTGAGTACTAGCTCCTTTTTGTGATTTGAGACCTTTCATAGTGCTATTTGATGATTTATGACATGCGTGTGTGGTCTGTGTTAATTTCCGAAAAGTCTAAATGTGAATTTTTAAAGAAAACTTGTTTTTGAACTCGAAAATGACGAGAGTTGACCATGGTCAACATTGATTGTAAACAACCTTGTATCCGTATTTTCATGATTTCGGTAGGGTCTATGATGAGTTTGGACTTGTACGCATGTTGGGTTGACGTCTGAGTGACCCGAGGCCGTTTTAGCACTTGATGTAAAAATTGGAAATTTGAAGTATGAACTTTGAAGTTCTTTGGGTTTCGATGTTTGAATCTTGAATTTAGATGTTATTTTGATGATTTGAGCGTACGAGCGAGTTCGTATGTATTATTATATATGTGTGAATGTTCGAATTGGATCCCGAGGGGCTTGGCTGAGTTTCAGATTATTTTGGTAAGGCAGGGAATTTGCTGGTACTGCAGACCTCGCATTTGTGAGGATCTGCTCGCAAATGCGTGAAAGTACAAGAGGGGGTGAATTGTCATTTTTTTCTTTTTATGAAAAAGTAGTTGACTAGTTTACCAATTAGTTGGCTAAAGTTTGATGCGAGGTAAGTAGTAAAGGCAAAATGTAAAATACAGAAAGTAAATAACACGGAATATTTTTATATTGGTTCGGATTCAATATGAATCCTAGTTCAAGTCCCCTTGGGTTGCAAGAGGGTTCTCTCTTCAAAGCTCCTTGAAATTTTCTGTACAAGTGAGTTGATGTTGTCAAGCATACAACAACAGCTTCTCAAAACTTAAGTAGACTTTCTATGTTTTAATACAATACCTTATCAATATTTTTCTCTCTTTTTTTCTCTCCACTAGTTATACAGTAAATCTAATACAGACTACGATGCTTGCTTAGAGTAGAACAAAGAGCTTGAGGTTAGTTCGATCAAAGTATATCTCTACTGCTTGCTCTTCAACTGTATATATGCCTTGAGGGATGATCTGTAAATTAGGGGTCTTGGCTGGAAATATCTTCGAGAGAGAGGCAGCCCAAAGGAACTGATCCATGGAATGAACCTTGATTTGATCCTTCCAAGAATAAGTGTGGTGATTTCCTATAATTAATCCTTGAAGCTTGATATGATTGGCATGCTTCCCTTGAATGGCGTGAATAATTGACTGTGCAAATCTTGCATATCTCGTATTTGATATAAGTTTCCTTGTTAGCTGTCATTGATAATCAAGAGCATATTTTCCGTCTGGATTGATTCTACTAATTTAACCTTCCTTCTTTAGATAACTACTGGATCCCAAGTTGATTTAAACATCCTTTCCTGATCCTTCTATTTCGCAACATCCATTGCTTATAGATAGTATTCTTCTCCTCGATTTTTGGATGCATGCAATAAGAGTAAGTTACTTTTCATCATTAAAATCAAGATATATAACAATGCGAGTCTCGTATTAGCAGCAATTATTTAGTAGTATTAAGATAATTGCCGGTAATTAGTTCTTTATGTCAAATTGTTAGAGGCTAATGTAAATTAGACGTGAAAAGCTATATTTTTTACTTGTAATTAAAAGAAATGGCCAGTAAAAGAACTTTCTAATCTTTCCTCCAAAAGCAAACCCTATATTTTTCATTTCTCTCTCACTTACTCCTCACGCCTCTTCCTTTTTCTTTCTATAGTGTTTCTCTTCTTTCTTCCCATTTAAAACATCTCAGAATTTCTAGACCTTTTGGCAATCAATGAATATTAAAGATAATAGCAACAACCAAAAAGGAAGAAAAATGATGAACACCGACATTATAGCACTGACAAAGCCCGATTAACTATTTATAGATCAAAACCTTCTGCCTTACCACTATCGTCGGCATCTCCATCACTGTCAGTTACCTCTTCGATACTTTCGCAAATTTTTCTACTTGTATTTGTCATTTTCTATCCACATCCTTATATAGATAGAATATTTTATGTATTCCATTTTGGTAGAAATTAACTGTTCTCAAATTTGATTTTCGTTTTTAGCTTTGCGTTTGTTTGATATTCATTTTGTAATAATAGGTACTGGGTTTAATTTCGTCATTTTCCTTTTACTATATTGCTTGTGATGGGATTTGATTATAAATCATTTGATTATTCTATATTATTTTAGTAGTTTCTTCTAGAGGACAAAATTAAGAAACCTATTCAGTGTTTGATAAAATATCACAAAGAGATATGTTTACTTGGATAATAATGATCAATGTGTATGATGTTTTGCTAGTAGTTCTATAAATTATTGAATATTCAGACATCGTTTTATTTCCTAACATTTATAGGTTGAGAAGTATTAATTCATGTGACCCTGAGTTAGATTAGTATGATTTGAAAAGTTTTAAGACAAATGCTTCGAGAGAAGAGAAATAGAGCGCAAGCAGATGCAACAATAAACCAAATGAGGAGAAATATAATTACATGTGTATGTTGTTTGTTTTACCAGATTCTATACAAAAGTTGATGCAACAATAGGCTAAATGAGACCACTCAAAGAACTGATGCTGACTAAAGAGAGGTAAAAACTTTTCTAAACATAGGAAACCATATATCCAATTATATGTCGTTTAACTTAGTAAGCAATTGACAGGATAAGTTATTAGTGTTAATTCATTATTTGTGGGCGTAGGTTGAATTTTAAAGATATAGTACGAGAGTCCAAGCAGTGATTAGTTATATACTATGGGTGAGGATTTGAATGGAAGCTCCTTCTAGTTAAAATTACCTCGTTAGCTTGAGCCCAAATGGGAAAACTTTCTAGTCAATGAACATTCTTCCTTATTGTTTATATTTCAGAAGACGGAGAGGCAAAAAACGAGAACTTTCTGGGGATTAGCACACATTGATAACTCTTTATTTAATCGGTTTTCTTGCACGCCATATATAAATAATTGTTTGGATATCTTACTTATAAATAAGTAATGGGATGATAGGCCATTGTTATTATCAATATTTTATTTGTGCTAGGTTATTTACAGTTGTGGATGGTATATTCTGCTTTTTTAAGGTCATATTGAGAATGTATAACATCTAAAGTAACAATACGGTTAAACAATATAGCAAATAAAGTAATTATTATTGTAGAGGCTTACAGGACTTTGAGAGATAGAGGTCCTTATTATGCAAATCAAGTTGCTAGAGATTTTCATGGAGAATTTGCTTTCATTCTCTATGACAGCTCTTCAATAACTACATTTTTAACTATTGTGAGTGTTCTATATATCTTGATTTTGATCTCAAATTATCGATACTCGACTTAAATTAGACTTATTGCACATTGTTCTTTGCTATATGATGCCGATGGAAGTGTACCCTTCTTTTGAGGTATGCTCCTTTCTTGTAAATAATGTGAAATTAGTTGATCTTGCATTTAAATATTATTCTGTTGTTGATCCTTTTATAGGAGAAAAAATAGAGCTATATAAGAAAATTATTAAATTGGATCAAGATGGCAAGACCAATGGTATCCAAGTTGGTATATTGTTTCATTAATCGATTTGATAGAGATAAGTTAAACTTTTTAAATCAGAAGTTTCTCTTTTATAGCACTGTTCTAGTCATATTCAGGTGAACCTTGAGGTGCCATAAAATGACTGGACGAATGTGGTAAAACTTATGAGTTATGACTTAAACTAACTACATTACTTGAACTTTTATTTGGAATCTGCACATGTTTTTTATTCTTTCTATGATAATATAAGTTTCCATCGAGTTGTCTCATCTGTTGCTATCTTTTTATTATAAAATCAGTAAAATCTAATATAAAAAATTGGTCAAAAATATAACCAATTCCTTGTTATTTCTTTGTACTGAATTAGTACTAAGTTATTGTTCCCAAGAAGAATCTTGATAATAAAAAACTATTTCCTGGAAGAAATTATGGTTCTAGAAAAGATTTTGTTTTCTCTTAGAAGTGCCATTTAAGTTTAATTTTTCTTGGAAGAGGGTTGGTTTCCAGCAATTTTGTTGATTACCTTGTATTTTTCGAAAACCAAATCAAATTTTTCTTGTCTGAATGTATGTTCTTACTGACTTGGTAGGAACTAGCATTGATACATGTGACCCTCAATGAACAAAGATCAAGGGATGAGAACTTGAAGAGAATCAAGGTTCATTTTGCCTTCATACTCTACATTTCAACTGTAGATAAGTTAATCATTTTTCATGAGTAGATGCACTAAATATTTTGCAACTTTTGTTGTGTAGTTTGATTTAAATCTACAGTCCACAAATGTCATGGTTGCCGAATCAGTATCACGAATGCAACTTGTTGCCTAATCAGGAACCATCCATGTTGGTTCAAACTTGTCCGGACACACCATATGACCTGGTATCATCAGATTCAAGATAGAAAGTCGATTGAGAATCGTAATAGATGATTTATTCTACCACATCTAAGTATGATGTCCTTAGAGAGTTAGATGTTGAAATTAGCATAGTGTGGAATAAGGCTTGTCAGATGGAAAAATAATTGATATTGGATTCAAATGATGTATATTTTTCTCTTATGTTGTTGATCCTATGAATGATACATATTGTTCTTTATAGAATGAATTTTAGAAAAATTTTAATGTTATTATTTATGTGAGAATATTGTTATCACTGCCAAAAAATGATGTTGGAATCATTTTAAATGACAAATAGGCATAATGTTTCTTGATATTACCATTTGCCAATTTGTGAATAGTTTTATCGGCAATAAGAAGGGTAAGGAAAATGACCGCTAGAAGGTTTTTTTTTCCGCCAATAAACAAATATTTACTGGCCATAAAAATTTCTACTAAAACCATTAACAAGACTAATTTAGGGGTAGTTTTATTGGCCATTATAATTACCGATAAATAAATGCCGCAAAAAGATCAAACTTTTAGCGGCAATAATTGGGACCTTTACCGGCATTCACTATAATTGCTACTAAAGCTTTTAGCGACGCTGTATTTAACGGCAAATAATTAGTTGCCCGTAAAGGTATTTGCGGTAATTTTTATTGCCGCTAAAATATATATTTATTGCCGCAAAAAGCTTGTTTTGTTGTAGCGCTGGGTTGGGGGAGGGCAGTCTCGCATTTGTGAAGCTTTGGCTGTTTTTGCAAGGTAGTGTATTTTGCAATTGCGAGACATGTGTCGCAATTGCGACACTAGAGAGTAGAGGGACAACTTCGCATTTGCGAAGCTTTTGCGAGGGGCTGGTCATTCGCAAATGCAAAGGCTTAGTCGCATTTGTGACATTAGAGGGGCTCAGACACTATTCGCTTTTGCGATCAGTGGTTCGCTTATACTAACATCGCAACTGTGAAAAGTAGTTCACAATTGCAATATCTGCAGCTAGATAAAAGGTTAGAATTTTGGGAGTTAGCTCATTTTACTCCATTTTGAGACCTGGACTCCACATAGAGGTGATATCGGAGAAGGATTTCTTCCCAACTTCATAGGTTAGTAACTTTAATTTATTATTATTCAATTTCCATTACTTTTTCATGGATTTTCGCCATCAAATCTAAGATTTCATAGAGTTGGAATAGGGATTTTGGGTAGAAATATAGGATTTAGTAGATTTGAGATTAAACCTCAAATTGAGGTCGGATCTCAAAATAAATCACATATTTGGACTCGGAGGTGAGTGGGTAATCGGGATTTGATTTTAATTTTGGATTTTGATCACGTGGGCCCGTGTTGACTTTTTATTGAGTTTTTCAAATATGTTGAAGATTGAACCTTTTTTATACTAGGGTAGTTTCTAAAGCTTATTTGTTGAGTAATATTTGACTAGATTTGGGTGGTTTGGAGGCTTGTTCTAAAGGTTAAGCTGTGTTGGATTGTTGATCTTGTTCCGAAAAGAGGTAAGTATCATGGTTGACCTTGATTTGAGAGAATTAGGACATGTTTGATCTATTTGCTTCATGATTTATGTGTGAAGATGGTGTATATGTAAGGTGACAGGTGCCTATACGTGTCACAGGTATAAGCATACGGGGTGTTCTAGCTTACTTCAAGCCATGAATTGTACCCTATCTTTTCTTATTTTGCATTTTTTTGTATTATGTACCCTTGCTTGATACATATTTTACTTGACACATATATGTTTTCACTTGTTAACTGTCTTTATTTATTACATGCTTCCATTTACTTTATGCCATGATCCGAGGTATGCCTTTACTTGTTATATGTTCTCCCATGTTATTAGATAGATGCTTTCACCTGCTTCATATCCTTATGTTCCTTATTGTCTTACATGCTCCTTTTTTCACTTTATTGTGTTACTTTATATTGTATGACCTTAGATTGTTCTCATGTTACAACTTGTTAAGTCTTGTGGGTATATGATGTGAGACTAGTTTCTTGGATATTGCACTTTGTGACCTTTCTTGTTCATATTCGTATTTCCTTGGTGAATATATAAGTTCTAGCTCCCCTTAATATTATGTTGTAAGACTTGACATATAGATTTCTATTGAGCATTACCAACTAAACTAATATAATAGGATCGAATTACGCGTTGCAACGGTATTATTATTGACATGGGATCGGATTACGCGTCGCACGGTTTGGACACTTTTGGTATTGATATTGGGATCAGTTTACGTGCTGCAATGGAAAAGATATCTTATAGTTATTCTTGGTTATTATATTCCACTACCATGTGGTGTTATGTGGGTGTGATATGATGATTTTCTGGGCCCTATGTCTTCTATTTTTTTATTTTGATCTTTATGTATTACTTGTTTCTTTATATTGTTATTGTTTTTATGCTTATTACTTGTACAGGTTTACTGTGAGTGTCTTGTCATAATATCGTCACTAACTCATCGAGGTTAGGCTCGATACTTACTGAGTACATGGTGTCGATTGTACTCATACTATATTTCTGCACTTCTTGTGCCGATTTCAGTGTTAGTCCCAGTGGCGTTCAGATGTGATTTGCTCGGACCCTTTCTCAGGATACTTAAGGTAGGGTTGCTTGGCATACGCAGACCCTGGAGTCCCCTTCCTATCATTATCTACTGTTTATTGTACCAGGCAGTACTATACATTCCATTGCAGACTTGTATTTAGTATTACTAGTGGCGCATGTACTTGTGACACCAAATTGTAGGGATAGTCTTAGACAACAATCATTGTGCTAATGATAGGGGCCATCACGGCCCCATGATTGATAGTTTGGGTCATAAAAAGTTGGTATTAGAGCCAAGGTTACATAGATCTTACGAGTCATGAGCAAGCTTCGTAAAGTCTTGAGTACCGGCACAGATATGTTTGTACTTCTCTTCTAAAGGCTATTAGACTTTAGGAAACTTTACTTTCTTTCTTTCTCTATTATGCGACTTTATTCTATCATGAAGTTTGAATCTTTCTCCTCTTACTCTCTCACAGATGGTGAGAACACATGCTTCGTCTGTAGCTGATCAGGAACTGGAGCCCTAAATTTTGGCCACTACAAGGGGTAGGGGAAGATATGGAGGTAGAGCTCATCCTAAAGCACGTGCAGTAGCACCCATAGTCAAGCCTTAGATAGCTTAGGATGATGAGGTTCTAGATCAGGTTGAGCCAGTAGGACCGGCTCAGGTCCCAGAGGGGGTCATTGATCCCCCAGTGCTTCAGGACGCCTTAGTACGCATGGTTAGCTTCATGTAAAGTATGGATTAGGCCGGTGGGTTTTCTATGGCACTAGAAGTTTCTCAAGCTGAGGGACGAGCTCAGATTCCGGTTACTCATACCCTAGAGTAGATGGCCCATGGTTATCAGACCCTAGGAGTTCTACCAGTTAGGGTGGTTAGGCCTATTGTTGCTACACAACCCGGGACAAGCCTTGATGTCAGCTGATGAGTTGAAGAGGTTGGACAGGTTCACCAAGTTGTTTCCCCCTCATTTTAGTAGTGCATCTTCAGAGGATGCTTAGGACTTCTTGGACCATTGCCATGAGATTTCGCGCAACTTGTGACTAGTGGAGTCGAATGGAGTAGATTTTACCATCTTTCATATACATGGGTCAGCCAAGAGGTGGTGACATATTTATGAGTTGGGCAGGCCGGTAGGCTCACCTCCTCTCACATGGGCTCAGAATTTGCAGTTATTTTTGGAGAAGCTTATTCCCTTCACTCTGAGAAAGGAGTTGCGCAGCCAGTTCGAGCACCTTTAATAGGGTAGCATGACCATAACTCAGTATGAGACTAGATTTATGGATTTGTCCTACCATACAGCTATCCTGATCCGTATTGAAAGGGAGTAGGTATGGAGGTTCATCGAGGGTCTTACATATGGCATTATACTTCTGATGGCCAGAGAGGCTGAGATTGAGATTTCTTTTACTCAAGTAGTGGAGATCGCCAGGAGGATTAAACACATTAGGGGCCAGGCGAGACAGACGACTTGATGAGAGGCCCCGTAATTTTGGAGGATTTAGTGGTGCCTCACGTGGAGGCAAGGCAACCTTTGGTAGAGGACATCCTATCAGGCCGATAAAGTTAGCACTATATGTTACATAAGGTGCATCAAATAGTCGTAGTGCTTATGGAATCAATTTCGAGCAGCCAGCATTTAGTGCATCTCCAGCTTATATTAGTGCACCACCGATTCATAGCTACTACAATGGTTATTTGAGTCGACAGAGACAGTCTCAGATTCAACTGCCACGCCAGTTGAGGAGCTACTTTGAGTGAGGAGATATGGGTCATATCAGGAGGTATTATCCCAGATTGCAGAGCAGCATGCCACAGCAGGGTACTCGTACCATGATTTTGACTCCAATTGCTTCACCATCCGCCCAACCAGGCATAGGCGGGGGTCAGATAGCTAGAGGTGGAGGCCATCTAGTTAGAGGTAGAGGCCAGTCAGTGAGAGATCGTCCTAGAGGTTGAAGGCAGATTGGTAGGGCTCAGCCTCGTTATTATGCATTTCTAGGTAGACCCTAGGCGAGTTGTACGATGCAGTTATTACAAGTATTATCTCATTCGATCATAGAGATGCTTCCATGTTGTTTGACCCGGTTTCTACATACTCTTATGTGTCTTCATATTTTGCTTTGCATTTGAGTATGCCTCGTGATTCTCTTGATGTCCCTGTTTCAATGTCTACATAGATTGGTCCACAGTAGTTGATCGAGTGTACCGATCTTGTGTTGTTACTATTAATGGTTTTGATAATGTAGTTGACATTTTATTGCTGAATATGGTGGATTTTGAGGTCATTCTTGGTATGGATTAGTTGTCCCATTATCAAGCTATCTTGGATTGTCATGCCGAGACTATGACTTTAGCCATGCTAGGGTTGCCTAGATTAGAGTGGAGAGGGAGCCTCGGTCATTCCACTAGCAAGGTGGTTTCATATTTGATGTCTCGATGCATGGTTGAGAAGGGGTGTCTAGCATATTTGGCTTACATCTAGGATTTTAGTGCGGAGGTTTCTTCAATGGATTCAATGCCAGTGGTGAGGGAGTTCCCAGAGGCGTTTCTTGTAGATTTGTCGGGCATGCCACCTGACAAGGACATTGACTTATGCATTGATTTTGTTTTGTGCACTTAGCCTATTTCTATGCCACCGTATTGTATGGATCCTCCGAGTTGAAAGAACTGCAAGAGTAGTTATATGATTTTCTTGATAAGGGATTCATTACACCTTGGGGTGCACTGGTGTTGTTTGTTAAGAAAAAGGACAGATCGATGAGGATGTGCATTGACTATCGGCAGTTGAACAAGGTTACCATCAAGAACAAGTTTTTGTTACCTGGGATGGATGATCTATTTGACCAACTTCAGGGTGCCAGGGTATTTTTCAAGATTAATTTAAGATCTGGCTATCATTAGGTGAAGATTAGGACATCAGATGTCCCTAAGATAGCTTTTAAGACTCGTTATGGTCATTATAAGTTCTTAGTAATGTCATTTGGTTTGACTAATGCTCAAGAAACCTTTATGGATTTGATGAACCGAGTCAAGCCTTACTTGTATTCCTTTGTGATTGTCTATATTGATAATATTCTAGTTTACTCTCATAGTAGAGAGAAGCATGAGCAGCTCCTACAGATTGTACTTCAAACTTTAAAGGATCATCAGCTATTTGGCAACTTTTGAAAGTGTGAGTTTTGGTTGGACTCAGTTGCCTTCTTGGGTCACGTTGTGTCTTCCGATGGTATCAAGATGTATCCCAAGAAGATTGAGCTAGTTCAGAATTTGCCCAGACGTACTTACGCTATAGAGATTCGGAACTTCTTGGTTTTGGCGGGCTACTATTGTCATCTCGTAGAGAGTTTTTCATCTATCGTAGCCCCATTGGTCAAGTTGACTCAGAAGGGCAATCTTTTCAGATGGTCTGATGAGTGTTAGGAGAGCTTTCTAAAGCTCATGACAGCCTTGACTACAGCCCCAGTGTTTATGTTGCCCACATGTTCAGGGTCTTACAATGCGTATTGTGATGCATCACATATTGGACTTGGCGCGATATTGATGTAGGATGGTAGAGTGATAGCCTACACACCTCGTCAGTTAAATATCCATGAAAATAACTACCTTGTGTATGATTTGGAGTTAGCATCCATTGTGCACGCGCTAAAGATTTGGAGGCATTAATTATACGGCATAGAAATGCGAGGTCTACAACGATCATCGGAGTCTCCAGCATCTATTCGAGCAAAAGGATCTTAATTTGAGGCAGCGGAGATGATTGGAGTTATTTAAGGACTATGATATCACCATATTTTATTATCCGTGGAAGGCTAATATGGTGGATGATGCCTTGAGTAGGAACACAGAGGATGATGCCTTTATACGGGTAGCAGAGAGGCCATTGGCTATAGATGTTCAGGCCTTGGCTAATAGGTTTGTGAGGTTGAATAATTTCTGTAAGGCCCCGTAAGATTTTACAAAGGAAATAAATAATGTTTCATGGTGCCGTACTAGGCTTACGTATTTGAGGATCGTAAAAATTCTTCGCGGCAAGCTTGCTCGCCGCGATTCAGATATTTGGGTTGAATAATGCACCGGAGAGTAAAGGAAAATTTTTGGTAAAAGAAGACGTTTCTGCGGCCCACTATGCAGTTGCCGAATAACTCTACGGACCGCATAATGGTCACAGAGTCAGACAGGAAAGGGGAGATTTGGAGACCAGGCTTTGCGGCACATTATGCGACCACAGACCAATTCTGCGGTGCATTATGCGACCGCAGAACAGGTTTGCGGGCCGCATAATGACCGCAGACCAGGTCAGTCACGCCCAATTTTGGAGGCCAAATTATGCGGCCGATATGCGGTCCGCATATCAATTATGCAATCGCAGACCTTGTTCCGGAGCTCCATTTTGGGTTTTTAAAACCCGACCCTACTTTGTTAAATACACGTTTTGGGTCATTTTTGAGCTAAAATCTGACATTTTGGAGTGAGAGAGAGTGCCCTAGAGTGAGAAGGTGTCCCTCAATAATTGTTCTTCAATTCTTGCCCAAATTTTGGAAGATTAAGAAGGGCAACTCACTAGGTTTTCATCCTAGAGGTAAGATTCTACACCCTAACCCTCAATTTCGAATTTTGTCTAGAAATGGGTAATTAGCAAGATAATATTTGGGCATGACAGTTGTTTATTTTACACGCATGTGTTATCAAAGGGTGTAGGAAGATTATTGAGCTAAATATGGTAAAGATTGGGTTGTGGGATGATGGAATCCTCCATAAAAGGACCTTGAGACCTTTATGCACACCTAGTATTTGATAAAATGCTCAAATGAGCTAGAACCATGAGAATCTTTCTAATTTTAGTTTAATTTGTTATATTTTTACAATAGATTGAAGTTGCTAAGAATTCCGGAATATTTTAGAGTTTAAGGAAGCTCCATTGAGGTATGTTGGCTAAACTCTTCTCTTTGAATTGAATCCCACGACATTCATGTAAATTATGTAAGTCCTGAGTGGTTCATTATAAAATTGGCTATTCCGAGTAAGATTGGGTTGAGAGTTATATATTCAATAAGTATCCTAAATGCTTTATTCATGTTATGTTATCAATTGAGGATGTGTCCAAGTATGGGATGTGCATTAATAATGTTTCGACTTCTAGTCAAGTTCAAACGAAGGCTATTATGCCAAATTTTATGAAATATCTCTATGTGCCTTAGACTCTTAATTGATCACATGTGTACTACACACCTTGAATTGGGTTGTTGTTATTGGTAATGATGACGTTGATGTTTGAAAGTGAAAAGGTGAGCATGAAATACTAAATACGGCTAGCGTGCCAAGAATGATTATATAATAATGGCATTAGTGCAAATGAAATGTAAAGAGGTGAAAGAAGTAAGAAATGCGATGATTGATATAAAAAGGTTGATGTCTCGAATAAGACATCCTAGCCGATCGGGTCGTGATCTGACACCGTGCCGCACACATGGTGGTGATTGTGCTGGAAATTGTAATTGAAATGGTGATTGTGGTCCATGTCCCTAATGGATAGCCTAGCTGATTGGGTTGTGGTTGGACTCCGTGTTAAAGACGGTGGTATTGATATTGAGAGTAATTGTGGTCGATGTCTCTAATGAGATAGCCTAGCCGCTCGGGTCGTGATCGGACTCTATGCTGAGAGTATGGTGGTACTGATATTGTGAATAATGGTATTGTGGACAATGGTATATCGATAAAATCTCCCAATGTGAGATATGGAAATTAATTTGAACACTGTCTTGATCCTAAATTGAGTTTTGATGTTGATTAAGGCTTCCGTTGATATTATGACAATCTTGTTTGTATTATTTGTCATTCTATTGAGAGGGTGTTTAGTTATAAATTCTAGTGCTATTCGATAGTACTAACGTCCTTTTTTTGCCGGGGGCGCTGCATCTTTAAATGAATGCAGGTGGTTCCACTGCAGGAGATATTGATCAGTGATAGCAGTGCACCTTCTTCCCAGCTGACTTGGTGAGCCCCACTTCATCCCGGGGTCATGAATCTTTTGTACTTTGTATATTCTGTTTGAGATATAGCCGGGGCCTTGTTTCCGGCATTATCATTGTGGTCTTCTTTATCTATTGATGCTCCGTAGACATAGTGTGGGTTGTATATTGGTACTGGGGAAGTAAAACTCGTTATGTTGTGCTTGAATTACTATTTCCACTTCATATTATGAAAACCGTGTGTGGAATTGAGACTTTAAAATGAAGTAACTAATGGTAAGAAATTGGTATTGCAGACATGATCACTTTATTATTTGATTAACGAAGATATATATTCTATTTATTCATAAATGAGTTTGGGTAGAAGGAAATCTAATAGGCTTGCTCGGCCGAATTCACTCGATTGAGTGCCGATCGCGCTCCTTGGTTTTTGGGCATGACAATTTCGGAGCTAGTAGGGTTCTTGCTTGTGTTGTGGCACAGTCATATTTATTGGAGCGCATCGAGGCTCACTTTTTTTATCATCCTCACTTGTTGGTGTTGAAAGACTCGGTGCAGCCTGGTGGTGCTAAGAAGGTTTTTATTAGGGATGACGATGTTATGATGCTTCAACGCCGGATTTGTGTTCCAAATGTTTATGGTTTGAGATATTTGATCCTTGAGAAGGCTCATATCTCATGGTAGTCGATTTACCCAGGTGTCACGAAGATGTATCATAATTTGAAGAAGCATTATTGGTGGTGGAAGACGAAGAAAGACATTGTTGGACATGTCTCTCAGTGCTTGAATTGTCAAAAGGTGAAGTATGAACATTAGAAATCAGGTGGCTTGACTCAGATTTTGGTGATATCGGAGTGGAAGTGGGAGGGAATCGCTATGGACTTTGTGGTAGGCTTACCACGGACGTTGAGTAAGTATGGTGTTGCTTGGGTCACTGTGGACTGGTTGACCAAGTCCGCACATTTCATCCTGATGATGACTTCCTACTGTTCATAACAGTTGGCTTAGATTTACATTAGGGAGATTATTCGCCTGCACAGTATGCCAAATTCTATCATTTCAGACTGTGGAACGCAGTTCACTTCACACATTTGGAGAGTTGTGCAACGTTACTTGTACACGCATATTGACTTGAGTATTACGTTTCACTCTCAGACGGATCGGTAGTCCGAGCGGACCATTCAGATTTTTGAGGACATGTTGAGGGCATGCACTATTGATTATAGGGGGTTAGTGGGACCAGTTTCTACCTCTAGCGGAGTTCGCCTACAATAATAACTATCGGTCGAGTATCCAGATAGCTTCGTCCGAGGCCTTATATGGGAGGCGATGCCGTTCTCCAGTTGACTGGTTTGAGCCTGGTAAGGCTAGATTGTTGGGCACAGATTTAGTTTATGATGTCTTGGAGAAGGTGATATTGATTCAGAAGTGGCTTCATACAGCACAGTCCAGGCAAAAGAATTATGATGATAGGAAGGTTCGTGATGTGGCTTACATAGAGGGTGAGAAGGTTCTTCTCCGAGTTTCGCCTATGAAGGGCCTAATGTAATTTGGGAAGAAGGGCAAGTCGAGACCGAGGTTTATTGGCCCATTTAAGATCTTGGAGAGAGTTAGGGAGGTTTCTTATAGGCTTGTATTGCCTCCTAGCTTAGCAGGGATACATCCAGTATTTCATATTTCTGTGATTCGCAAGTGACACAAAGATACATCACATGTTTTGGACGTCAGTGCGGTGCAGCTTGATAAGAATTTGACTTATGAGAAAGAGTCGACGGCCATTCTAGATCGGCAGGTTCAAAAGTTGAGATCTAAGGATATTCCTTTTGTGAAAGTGCGTTAGAGAGTTCATTCGACTGAGGAGGCTACTTGGGAGTCTGAGTCCGACATAAAGAGTAGATATCTACATCTTTTTACGATTCAGTACATTTCTATATTCGTTCAAGAATGAATGTTCCTTTTAGAGGTGAAGAATATAATGACCTGATAGGTCATTTTGAGTACTAGCTACCTTTTTATGATTTAAGACCTTTCATAGTGCTATTTGATTTTTTATGACTTGTGTGCATGGTCCGTGTTAATTTCAGGATAGTCTAAATGTGATTTTTAAAGAAAACTTGATTTTTTTATCTTGAAATGACTAGAGTTGACCATGGTCAACATTGTTGGTAAACAACCTCAGATCGGCCTTTTAACAATTCAGATTGGTTCATATGGTGATTTTGGACTTGTACGCATGTCTGGTTGGGGTCCCAAGTGACTCGAGGCCGTTTCGGCACTTGATGTGAAAATTGGAAATTTGAAGTGTGACCTTTGAAGTTCTTTAAGTTTTGGTCTAATGTGCAGTCATACTTTGGTGTAAGGAAGAAGACTCTCTCATGCTATATACTGCAAGTCATATTTTGGACTTGTGAGCTCATTAGCATTGCATACGGCTTGGAAGAGAGGACAGTCCCAGAAATTGATGGTGTTCTTTAGGGATTCACATTTGCTTTGTCCTTTGGAATACAAAACTTGGCGCCTGGTGAGAGCTTTAGAGGTTCTACATTGAGGTTTTGCTCTTGGCTTGTGGATACACACACCACCATATGTTGGGAGTTGTTTATGATCACATTTGTAATAGCTAGAATTCATAGTTTAATTAGCATTAGCTTTACATCTCTTAGCTTTGATATTAGAGAACTTGTAAACATTGGAACCTTGTTTTTGATTTTTTATATATATATTAGCCACTAGGCAGGCTGCCTAGTGGTATATTTGCTATAAAAAAAATTCCTGAAAAAAAAGTTGGACCCCGTTGTCATAACTCTACGTGTCCAAATATATGATTATTTTCTAAACTCTAGTCCAAATTGATTATCAAAACCCCAAAGTAAACTTTCTTAACTTTCAAGTTAAAATCCTCTTTGAATCCTTGATTCTAAGGCAAAGTTGATGATAAATTCATGTTACAATCTTGATTTGAGTGAGAATCACATATCCCATTGTTTTAAGAGAAAATCGCTTCGAAAATCACCTGAATAAGAGCTCCCTGGTTCCTAAAATGATAAAATAAAGTCCAAGTACTAAATTGGATTAATACACAAGTGCATATTTTTAGTGCATATTTTCAGAAATAATAGCATTACCTTCCTTCACGTAAATAGTCATAAACTTTCTTACAAATGTCGGAATGACAAATGGTTTGAAATTCTGGAAACTACGTTCAAAGGGATACAACTATCATTAAGGACGTCTTCCCCATATTTTTTATAGATTGGAGTCAGTCTTCTTCTAAAGTCTGTCAAAAGTAGAAAACTACATTTCAGCACTTCAAATCTTGCTCTAAATGCGCCGAAACCACTTGAGTCTTGTCGAGCCCCTCCAAACCATCTCAACAAGTCCAGATATTCTATATGAAGTTGTCCAAAGGATCAAAACACGAAATGAAGCATTGCAATAAAAATCAACTCTTAAGTTACATTTCTAAACCTTAAACTTTTAATTTTTATACAATAGTGCTAAATCGCATTTGAGCCCCTCGGTTCCAAATTTGAATATACGTACAAGTTTACAATCATCATACGAACCTATAGGAACTTTTAAATCTTGATTCTGAATTTGTTTACTTAAAATGTTAAATTTAGTCAACTCTATTAACTTAAGGTTTCAACTAAGGAACTAAGTGGTTCAAATTCTCCTTGAACCTCTCGGAACCCAAACTGACCATACCTACAAGTCATACATCACCAAATGTATATAATGACCCGAGCAGTCATTTTAAACTCTAGCATTTTTGTTCGGCAGTTTGAGACATTGAGTAACTTCATATGATGCATTATAACTTGTGTGTATGGTTGATTTTGATGTTCAAGAAGTTTGGGATAAATTTGGAAGAGTGATTTTCAAGTTGGAAGAGTTGACCAAGGGTTCACTTTTGACCAAATGACCTCAAAATCGGGATTTGAAGGTTCCTACAGGTTAGTATAGTGATTTTGGGCTTGAACGTATATTTGGGTTGAGGTTTTGGTAACCCGGGAGCGAATCGGCACTTATTGTCAGAAGTTGGCATTTTGAAGGTTTTGCAATTTGTCAAGTTTGACTTAAAGTTGACTTTGGTGTTATCGGACTACGGATAGTGTTCCAGGACCTTGGATAGGTTCATTTAGTCGATTGAAACATGTGTGTGAAGTTTGGACGTAATCTAGAATGTCTAAGTGTTATCCGGGTGCGTTCGGCAAAGTTTGAAGGTTTGGAAGTTAAGAGAAGGATTTTGATCTTCGATTCTTGGTTTTAATGTTAATTGTGGTGTTTTGAGCTACTGGGTAAGTTTGAGTAATGTATTTGGACTTGTTGGTATAATTGGACGGGGTTCCGGAGGCCTCGGATATGTTGCTGATTTCTGGTGTTATTGGTATACATAGCCATTGCGAAAGGTGAGACACGATCGCGAAGAGTGATTTTGAGCTAGGGAGCATTTGTTCTTCGCGATCGCGGGTGGCGCACCGCTTTCTCATAGTGTACTTGGTGGTCTGGAAGTTGGTTCATCGTGTTTGAACTATGGGGTACTATTCGCATAGTGGCTTGGGCAGGAGCTCCATGTTCGCATTGAGTCAGAGCCTGGCAAGGGAAATTAGTCTTCGCGAACGCGAAGAGGTCGCGCATTTGCGGAGGCGCGGCTGATTGTATTTCGCGATCGTGGAGTGAAAGACGTGATCGCGTAGACTATTTCGTGCAACAGAGGAAATTGTGTTTTGCGATCGCGAGGCTTTGGACCGCGATCGTGAAGGGTAACGTCTGGGCAGATTATAAGTTGGCAAATCGGGAATTTGCTCATTTCATCTCATTTATCTCTTGCTAAGGTAATTTTAGGCAATTTGGAGGAGCAATTTTCATCAACTAACACAAGGTAAGTAATTCCAACTTGTCGTGAGCTAAATACATAGATTATATATGGATTTTAACATGAAAATTAGTATAAATTGTGGGATTTTGCTGGAACATCTAGAATTGGTAAAAAGGAGATTTGACCACGAAATTAAATATGAAATTGGGAATAATTTTTTATTTGAGTTCGTGATGTTATGGGTAACATTTATTTTTGAGAATTTTCAAAATTCAGGCGTGTGGACCCGGGATTTACTTTGTTGACTTTTTGTGTGGGGTTGAAAATTGTTAAATTATGGGTTTTTTAGTATGTATTGATTGGTTTGCATGTTCTTTTGCTAGTTTCAGATCGGTTGGCATTGGTTTAAGGTGTTAGAGAGGTGTTAGAGCTTATTATCGAATTGTGGAGCAAGGTAAGTCTCTTGCCTAATATTGTATGAGGGAACTTACCTCTTAGGTGTAAAGACCTGACCGGTTATTTTGAGAACTTGCATTCAGTTTGATGGTTTGAATTCTTGAGTAGCTTAATATGGTGTATTATGCCTTGCGTGCATCATCAGTTTTAGTCTTCGAGTTGTTCAGAATTGATTTGGAAGAATGATTCTAAAATAGGAAGCATTAAGTTGGAAGAGGTGACCAAGTTTGATTTTCGTATATTTGACCTTGGATTAGAGTTTTTATGGTTCTGTTAGGTCCGCATGGGGATTCTGGACTTGGGCATTAACCCAGATTTGCATTTAGATGTTTCTAGAAGGTTTCAACACTATTTGGTGAAAGTTGGCAATTTAAAGGTTTAGAAAGTTTCTACGTTTGATCGGGAGTTGACTTCGATATTAGCAGGTTTGGTTTGTTGTTCCGGGAGTTAAAATAGATTCTTTATGTCATTTGGAACTTGCATGCAAAATTTGGGTTCATTCAAGATTGGTTAGGCTTGAATCGGATTCTTGGTTCAAAGTTTGAAGTTGATGAACTTAGGAGATTGACCTTGATCTATGATTCATGGTTTTGATGTTATTATGTGTGATTAGAGGCCTAGGGTAGGTTCGTGTTATATTTTGGGACTTGTTGGTATGCCCGGACAGGGTTCTGAGGGGTTCGGGTGAGTTTCGGATGGGTTTTGAACCTTTTCGGAGTTGCATGCATTACTGGTTTTCTGCTAATATCTAATGCCTCTGGTGTTCTTCGCGGCCGCGAAGGTCTAGCCTCAATAGCAAAGTATGTTTTAGTCCATTGATGGTTTGTTCTTCACGGACGCGACATACAAAAACGCGTTCGCGAAAGGTTGAGCTGATTGTTATCCGCGTTCGCGCCTTTGGTTTCGCGTTTGCGTAGGAGAGCTGGGAGTTGGAGGTATAGTCTTCACATTCGCAAGGTCTACGCCACGTTCGCAAAGGTCTGGGTCAGCTATGCATCGCGTTCGCGAGGTCTGTGCCACAAACGGAAGGTTAGTTTTATGGCAGTGCATTTTGTTCATCGCGAACGCGAGGATTCTTCCCCGTTCGCGAAGGGTATACCTGGAGCACATCTACAAGTACTCTATTTTTGGACATTGAATTATTTTATCACATTTTGAGTTGCTCGGATTTGGGAGATTTTGGAGAGGATTTTTACCACATGGATTGGGGTAAGTATTTTTACTCGGTTTTGATTATATTTCATAATTCCATCTTCGATTTTGGCATTTGATTGATGATTCTAAAAGAGAACTTGGGGGTTTTTGTCTAAACATTTTGAAGTGAATTATTGTATTTTGAACATCGATTCGGAGTCGGATTTGAGTGAAATTACTATGGTTGGACTCGTATTTGAATGTGTTGTTAGAATATGTGGGTTTTGTTGGGTTCCGATGTGCGGGCCCAGGTTGACTTTGAGTATTTGATTAAAGATTCGACCTTTATCACTTGGTTTTGTTTCCTAAGCCATTATTTGATATTATTGAGTTTCTTTTAGCTTGTTTTGAACCGTTCGGAGGTTGATTCGCGTGGAGTGGAGTTTCTAGAGTGTTGTTTGGCTATCTCAGTATTTTATTTGGCTTGCCTGAGGTAAGCATCTTACCTAAACTTGGTTGAGGCACTATTTGCCTAAGTTATTTATGATATCTACGCGCTATGGGCGCGCATATGTGTAAGGTTTGAGCCCATGTGCGAGCATCGTGGTATTTATCCATGCTCGGGGTAGTGCTTAGGCTACGACATGCCTCGAATTGATTGTTAAGCTTTATGATGTAATGTTTCTCACATTGTAACTTTGTTGTGAACTATTTGATCCATATTTAAGGTTCTATAAAGGCTAATTCCCTGAATGAACATGATAATTGCTATTTTTATGATGCAATTATGGATCTGAGGTATGATAGCATGCATTGCACATGCATACACATTAGTATGTCATTTATATCAGTCTAGGAGCATGAAATCAGATGCTCATTGATCATATACATGCATTATTGTATATTTTCTTCTGTGTGATATGATTTAGACTAGATGCATGTGACCATGTCGAGTGGATTGTGTTGTTATGCCTGTGACCACGCAGGACGGATTGTGTTGTTATGCTTGTTACTATGCCGGACGGATTGTGTTGTTATGTCTGTGACCACGTTAGGCGGATTGTTTTGTTAAGCATGTGACCATGCCGGGCGGATTGTGTTGTTATGCCTGTGACCACGCCGGACGGATTGTGTTGTTGAGCTTGTGACCATGCCGGGCTGATAGCACGTTGAATTGGTCATGCATGCGTGTGGATATAGATCTATCCCCTAGGGTCACCCTCTCATATGCCTTCTTGATAGTGTACATGTGGATTGTGGTTTCTGGTTGATGTGAGCTCTGGGAGAGCTGGTTATTGATTTTGGTTCGGTTACTAGGATTCTGATGTGGGCCTTAGTGCCGTGATATGATTTCTGTTGGATCGGGTTACACGCCATAACGAATTGATATATGGTTATTACATTTCATCTTTACTTGCAATTTCCTTGGTTGTTTACATGTTTTATTTGCATATCTTCCTTATATGCTAAATTGTTGACTAAGAGAAATACAATAATAAAATTGAGGGCACCAAGGTGTATTTATCTATGATATCATGATTTGATCATATGTTTGTCCTATACTTGTTGGAATTTATGAACTTATACATGTGATTGGCCAGTATCATTTATAATTCTTACTTCTATTACCTCGCCGAGATTAGTTACGATACTTATTGAGTACATGGTGTCGGTTGTACTCATACTACACTTCTGCATCTTGCCATCAGATTTTAAAGCTGATGCTGCTGATTATGACGGGAGCCGGTATGAAGATGTACACGATTTTTGGCCTTAGCTACCACTTGTCCTTGGTAGTTTAGATTTCAGTTTTGTTTATGTATATTTCAAACAGACATTGTAAATATTTTCATACCATATTTGTAAATCTAAAGTCTTAGTGGCTCGTGACTTGTACTACCAATCCTTGGATTATTGTATAAAAAATTTAGATATTTCATTTATTAATTCTTACTATTCTCATTTGAGTTGTGTTGATTGTTATTTGGCTTACGTAGCCGGTTGGGTTAGGTGTCATCACGACTAAATAGATTTTGGGTTGTGACAAGTTGGTATCCGAGCTTTAGGTTCATAGGTTCTATGAGTCATTAGCTAGTATCTAGTAGAGTCTTACAGATCAGTATGATGACATCCATACCTATCTTCGGGAGGCTACAGGGCATGTAGGAAAATTTTTCATCTTTATTTAATTATCGTGCGGTATTAATTCAGCTTAAAGCGTATCTCTTTGAATTCTTTCCACTCACTCATATGTTTTAATTGAGCATTCGGTACCACATGTGCAACGCCGGATTGTGATGACATAGATGAGGTGCAAGATGTGTTCTCTGTGTTGTGGCGTTAGGCCAGTCTAGAGGACTTGAGGCCAAGTTCAGACCGCAGCTTGGGCTTGGTGGTTTCGGTTGTGTGAGTATGTGCTTTTGGACTTATATGTCTGATAGTGTCCCTAAGAGTGGGAATGATGGCTCAGCGAGTGGTTGGATAGCTATATGATGAGTATTTTATTACTGAGGTCTGTGCTTAGATGGTTTAGATGTGACGAGAAGGGTTTGCTTGGGGCGTAAAGGACTATGGATGCTTGATTTCCTTCTTGATGTATGGTACAGTCTCGAGTTATGAGTGTGTTCAAGGATCTTTCATGTTGTTCATTTATGTAATAAAGTAGGTTCTTGTGCCTTGTTGACAATTTCAGACTCGGGAGGATTTAGTAATTGCATAAAGATTGTTGCCATAAAAGGGCATATAGAAATGCCAATTTGAGGCTAAGCTGGTGGGCTATCTCCTGCCGGATGTTCTGAGGTTGTGTGATCCCTATGATGTTTTGTGAAGAGTTTCTTTCTACTAGTGGGTTATATCATATATGTGTTGCAATTTGAGTTTGGATCTCTTGAAAGAGTTTGCACGACTGTCACAATGATGGATATGCGCTTAGCAGATGATTTGAGGCATTTATGATTAGAGTTACATGAGTTTCTGGAGGATTTAGTTGAATTATAGTGTGGGGTTGTGGAAGTTATGGAGTAAGGGTATTATGGGATTATCGAATGTTGTGATCTATGGCTTCGATCCAAGTGCAGGAGCCTTCCATCGACGATCGGATTGCACGGTTACGTGTTGTACTGGTTTCAGTCTGAGGCATATTTTAGGATCAGTTATGACTTGCGGAGTTTGGTTTTGAGGATGACTTGAGCAAGAAAATTTTTGGATGCATGATGTATTATACTTTATGGATATATGGAAATCTTGGAATGATTTGGGTATGATATTAGTGATGGATGTAGTGTGCTAAGAGAAGGGATCCACTCAGTTGCTTAGAGATGTGGAGTACTTTTTTAGGTGTTTGGTTGCTAATGGAGCACAAGTTGTTCGGCTCGTTTTGGCAGTACATTTGAGATTTGAGTCGGATGGATAACTCTTGAGAAGCTTTTAATGGGTTCAAAATTAATATGTGGTATTTGAGGAATTTCCGAATTTATAAATGGCTAAGATATGAGATTTGCATTAGACGGTCTCGGGACTTGCGGTGTTTCTATATCATTAAGATTCAATATTTCAGTATTAGGGAGGTTAAGGAAATAGCTTTAGATTCACATAAGGTCTAATCAGAGTAGGTATCTCGGATGTGGTATTTTGGGGGCTTAAGAGGGAGTACAGTGGCTTATGGGCTTTAGGACGACGTGGTTTCATGATAGGATCTCTTGCAATGATCTTTGGGTAAGGATTGTAATGTGTTGGGAAGGAGAAGTGTTAACTTAAAGGCAATTCACGAGGAACTCAGAAAAATAGGACAGCTTGGTAGTAGGTTGGATCAGCATGGTAATGGATATGATCGGTTCTTATGAGGTTATGAGGCTTTACCGGCATTTTGGCAATACTCTTGGGTTTGGAGACATGCATGACTTGGTTGAGTTAGAGGGATTCAGTTTTGATGGCTTGGTTTTGTGCTAATAAGTTTCGAAGAGTTTCTGATAAGTTCTGCCACTTCTTGAGAGGGATATCTTCTACCGGCATGAGGAGTATGTTGCGTTTGTGATTTTCGCTTAGATGGGAGTCAAGTGGAAGGTTTCTGGCTGACGAAATGTGATCCTGTTTGTGATTCGGGGTCGATAATGGGGTTCTCGTGTTTTTCTATGATGGTTTTCTTTCGTTGTTACGATAGGCTGAGAGCAGTACCCACTCTCTTGTATTTGGGGTAGTTAGATGGTCGTTCCGCTCTTTGGGACTTTCTTTATTCTTTTTTCGTTAAAACAAATACAACTAAAAAAGACTACTAGGAATTTAGACTGACGGCGTACCTGAGCACTCACGACTGCAGACTCCTCGATTCTCTTTCTATGACTACTCTAGAAAAGAAAGTCTCACTACTCAATGGCTTAATCATAGATGTGATACGGCGTGTGGGATTGAGATTTGTATGTACAAGTTTGTGTTTCGATTTTGAAGGGAAGGTCAAGAGTTCTAGACAGCATGAGCGGTTCAGATGCTTACAAGAATGTTGGCACTATGTGGTATCACCTGGGATGGGTATGCATTTCAGAAAGGCACATTAGTTTTTGACTTGCGGATGCTTAATTGGTATTACGGTGATCACCTGGTTGGTCGACTGCTGATGTTCAGATTTTTCTATGTGGCATGGAAGAATTAAGGAAGTATTTCTTTGGAGATGATTGTGCATGAGAGATGTGACGGCTATTTGGGTGGTCAAGTCGGGATGGGATATGGAGATTTTCTTATGATTTGGAGACTATGAATCTCAGAGGTAGACTATTCCTTCGTTGTGCACTATGAAGATATGGTCAGGGTTAGTCAACTGGTGGTATGTGTTATGGATAGGCTACTGTGTATTTTTGGAATGGTTATCTACCTATTTTGGGAGGATCGGAATCGATTTGAAGGCCACTGGTAAACCTAACGAAAATGTGTAATCTACATCATGTCAGATTTGTTTGCTCAGCACAACTATTATTGAAGGATGTGTCATCGGTTAGAGTTGATCGTATTCATGGTTGTTATGTTCCATGTATTCCTCCTTTATGCTACAATGGGTTGTGAGACTATTGACTATTTACGCACACGATGTGATTCTGTTTGGGACTTGTGGCAGAATTCGAGCAAGATACCTCTTGGGATGTTGAATGGTTGGTTGCGCTTTGGTTATGGTCTTCCTATTTTTGATATATTATGCTATCTGTATCTCTATGGTTATGATCATGCACTTCGCGTAGTTGTTGTTGTTATGCATATGGTTGTTTGTCGCGAGCGTCATGGCTCAGGGTATTCTATATGAACCGGTGTTTGGGTTGGTTCATGTATCGTAGCAGAGTTATTTTGGGATAGGATCCTTTGTGCTTATTTCGTGTGTTTTGTTTCTCCTTTGTGTGATGGTCTCATATAATTGCGCTTTGTGGTGGTATTTGTTGAGCTTGCGGGACGGTTCTCTCATTTAATTCTCTTTCGATCATTGGGTACATTCGAGTTGTTATTTGTTTGGTGCACGAAGTATGTCGCACTAGGTGGTATTGGTGTAGCATGTAGGTTGAGTAGCTTGTACTGGATAAGATGATGTTATTGGACCTGGAATGAGTGCTACCGGATTTGACTAAGGTATGTTTGGAAGAATAACGTCTATAGTCAGCTTGAATTTGTCTATGGTTCTTGTGGGGCGGGAGAGCTCCATGACTTGTTGATATGATGAGTGGTTATGAGTTTCTACATGTTTCTTTCATCATTGGCAGTGTACGAAGGTTTAGGACAAGGTTTTATCTGATATGAGGTTTGTTACCGGTACCGGTTTGGTTATTGAGCAGCTATTATGGTCGAAAGTTATTACTATGAGTATCTTAGTTATATGGTATATCATGTGATTACATTTTGGGTTATGGTTATGGCTTGATTAGGCTTGTTCAGACTTGTACAGTGTATAGATGTGAGAATAGGGTCTTGTAATGGATTCCGAATATTGAAGATTTGATTCTAAAGTTCATGGGCTAAAGTTGAAGTAAGGATCTTCAGTAGGTTGTGTTGTCAGGCTTTTATGGATTGGGGTGACATAAGATCACCTATGGATATTTGTATAGTGAACTTATACAGCGTTATGATGGTTTTGGGTTGACTCTTGGCACGTTCGAGGATGAACGTATGTTTAAATGGGGGAGAATGTAACGACCCGACCGGTCGTTTTGAGCATTTGCATTCAGTTTGGTGGTTTGAAGTTTTGAGTAACTTCACATGGTATATTATGACTTGCATGTATCATCGATTTTGGTCTTCGAGTTGTTCGGAATTAATTTGGAAGAATGATTCTTAAAATAGAAACTTTAAGTTGGAAGAGTTGACCAAGTTTGACTTTTGTGTATATGACCTCGGATTGGAGATTTTATGGTTTTGTTAGGTCTGGATGGTGATTATGAACTTAGGCGTATGCCCGGATTTGCATTTGGATATTTCTAGAAGGTTTCGGTACTATTTGGCGAAAGTTGGCAATTTGAAGGTCTAAGAAGTTTATAGGTTTGACCGCGAGCTGACTTCAATGTTATCGGGTTTAGAATTGCTATTTCGGAGCTAGAATAGGTTCATTATGTCATTTGTAACTTGTGTGCAAAATTTAGATTCATTACGGATTGGTTAGGCTGGAATCAGATGCTTGGTTCAAAGTTTGAAGTTGATGAACTTAAGAGATTGACCTTGATCGATGATTCATGGTTTTGATGTTATTATGTATGATTTGAGGCCTCGGGTAGGTCCGTGTTATGTTGGGACTTGTTGGTATGCATGGATGGGGTTCCGAGGGGTTCAGGTGAGTTTCGGACGGGTTTTGGACCTTTTGGAGTTGCATGCATTGCTGGTTTTCTGCTGATATCTGATGCCTCTGATATTCTTCGCGGCACGAAGTGTGTTTTAGTCCACCGGTGGTATTTTCTTCGCGAATGCGACATATGAAACGCGTGCGCGAAAGGTTGAGCTAATTGTTATTTGCATTCGCGCCTTTGGTTTCGCGTTTGCGTAGGAGAGCTGGGAGCTGGAGGTATGGTCTTTGCGTTCGCGAGGTCTACGCCGCGTTCGCGAAGGTCTGGGTTAGGTATGTATTGCATTCGCGGGGTCTGTGCCACGAACACGAAGGTTAATTTTGTCGCAGTGCATTTTGTTCATTGCGAACGCGAGGATTCTTCCGCGTTCGCGAAGGGTATACCTAGAGCAAATCTATAAGTACTCTATTTTCGGACTTTGAATTATTTTATTACATTTTGAGTTGGGGAGCTCGGAATTGGGCGATTTTGGAGAGAATTTTCATCGTATAGATTGGGGTAAGTACTTTTGACTCAGTTTTGATTATATTTCATGATTCCATCTTTGATTTTGGCATTTGATTGATGATTCGGAAAGAGAAATTAGGGGGTTTTGTCTAAACTTTTCTAAGTGAATTATTATATTTTGAACATCGATGCGGAGTAAGATTTGAGTGAAATTAGTATGGTTTGACTCGTATTTGAATGGGTTGTCAGGATATATGAGTTTTGTCGGGTTCTGAGGTGCGGACCCAGGTTGACATTTTGGTTGACTTTGAGTATTTGATTAAAGATTCGAACTTTATCGCCTAGATTTGTTTCCGAACGCATTATTTGATATTTTTGAGTTGCTTTTGTCTAGTTTCGAGTCGTTCAGAGGTTGATTCGCGCGGGATGGCATTTCTATAGTATTGTTCGGCTTGCTCGTTATTTGATTTGGTTTGCTTGAGGTAAGTATCTTACCTAAACGTGGTTGATGCACTAGTTGCCTGAGTTATTTTTGATAGCTACGTGCTATGGGCGTGCATATGTGTAAGACCCCGTAAAACTTCTACCTAGAACTCGAGGTTTGTGGTGTCGAAGTAGGCTAATCTGTTAGAAGGTAGTATATAATAAAGCTCGCCGCGGTACGGACATTTTGGGTTGTGCAATGTGTTGGGGAGTTGGAAGAATAAGTTTTGCAGAGCATGTCATTTCTATGGTCCAATATTCGGCCGCATAACTACTCCACGGACCGCAGATCCTCCGCAAAGTGCAACAGAAACAATGTCAATTTTTGAGGTCATTTTGCGGTCCATTATGCGATCGCATAATCATTTCGCGGTTCGCACATCCATCGCAGATTCAGCATCAAAAATTACGGAGAGAAACTTTTGCGGTGCGTTATGCGACCGCATAACTTGTCTGCGGACTACAGACCTGACCCGAGCAGCCCAGTTTTGGAGAGTGATTTTGCGTCCCTTATGCGGACCGCATACCTATTCTGCGGTCCACTCTGCGACCGCGGAATTGAGTTCGGAGGGTCCATTTTCTATTTTTATAACCCGACCCCATTTTGATTAAAAGCCATTGGGGCTCGTTTAGAAGGCAAAAATCTGATATTTTAGTGAGAGGGGGAGGGATCTAGGGAGAGAAGGAAGATCACTAAGATCTAGGGAGGTAAGGTTCTAGCCCTAGCTTTCTATTTCGAATTTGGGGCAGAAGATGGGTAATGTGGAGCGTGATTCTTAGGAATGGGAGTTGTTTTTGTGCATGCATATACCAATAAAGGTGGTGGGGAGGTTATTGAACTAATATGAGTAAACTCTTGGTGTTGGATTGGTGGAAGGGTGAAGAAAATCCCATAAAAGAACCTTATAACCAAATTGCACACCTAATGCTTGATGAAATGCTTAAATGAGCTGAACCGATAAACCTCTCCCTAATTTTGATTTAATTTTGTCATGTCTCTAATTAGATTGAAGTCGCTAGGAGTTTCGAAACGTTGTAGTAAATTTAAGGAAAGCTCAAGCGGGGTATGTTGGCTAAACTTCTCTCCTATAATTGAATTTCGTGATGTTCTCGTAAGTTCAATTGTGATTGTCCCAAGTCCTTATTTCTCATGTTCCGAATCATTCCTAGTAGATTCGATGATTTCAAATAAGCTTTGTGTTGAAAGATGTATACTCCAAATGTGCCCCAATTGCCCCTATCATATGATGTTCTCCTTTGGGAATGTATTCAAGTATGACTAATGTATCAAAATGTTATGATTTGAAATCATGTTTCGTATGTAAGTTTATTATGCCTAATTTTGAAAAAAAACTCATTGTGCTTAAGGCCCCAGTTGTTCATATACATACTAAAAGTCTTGATTTCAAATGCCCTTACTGTTGATAATCTATGATGATGCTTGAAAGTGAAAGAAGTGAGTATGAGATATAAAATGTGGCCATCGTGCCAAAACTGAGATTACACTTGTGGCCAATAGTTCCAATTAAATGAAAGGAATGTATGAAAGACTATGAAATCAGTTTTAACTTCTTTATGTAATAACTGTTTTGGGAGCATCGTTTAGTCACCGAGGAAGGGTAGGTTAAAATAACCTAACCCCGAAACTACACGTGCCGGTGTAGGAGTGATTGAGGGGTAAATCCCAGTATTTATGTGTTGAGATTATTCCCCTTAAATGGGATGAGATTGGTGTGCTGAGATTATTCCCCTTATTTGGAATGAGGTGATTGCTAGCAGAAAGTGATGTCGATCCACACGTCATTGTGGTGAAATAGCTTAGCCGATAGGGCTGAGATCGAACGCCATGTTGCACACATAGTGGTGTTGTGATTGAATGTCTCGGGGTGAGATGGCTTAGAGGATCGGACCGAGATCGGACTCCGTGCTAAAAATACAGTGGTATATCGGTACTAAAGATCTCCCCATTTCATAATATTGATATTCATTTGAAATATTATCTTTCTCTTAACTTGGTGCTTTATCATTGTTTGAGGTCCTCATTGATTCTATGTTTCTGTTTCCTTGTAGTGTTTCTCGATTCTTTAAGAGGGTGTTTAGTCTTACATACTAGTACTATTCGATATGTACTAACGTCCTTTTTGCCGAGGGCGCTGCATATTTAATGGTGTAGGTGGTTCCATAGTAGGCGACATTGGTAAGTGATAGCGGTACACCCTCTTCTCAGCTAACTTGGTGAGCCCCACTTCGTATCGAGGTCTTGTATCTTTTGTTCCTTATGTATAGTGTTTTGAGGTATAGCCGGGGCCTTGTTGCCGGTACCATCATGTTACTCCTTTGTATCCATTAGAGGCTCCGTAGACATAGTGTGGGTTGTATCTTTATTTTGAAAAGTCAAACTAGAAATGTTGTATATGTGTCACATGTTTCCACTTCTAAACTATGAATGTGTAATGGATTTTGAGAATTACAAATGAAGTAACTAATGGTAATGAAATTGGTGTTGTTTATGAAATCCTCTCATTGTCCAATGAGCGGTATGCATCTCCTTTGTATTCATGGGTAAGGTTGGGTAGAAGGCATCAAGTAGGCTTGCTTGACTGGGTTATCTCAATTGAGCGTCGGTCGCGCTCCCCAAGGTCGGGGCGTGACAATATGTGTGGGGTTTGAGCCCATGAGCGAGCACCGGGGTATTTATCTATGCTCGGGGTAGTGCTTAGGCTACAACATGTCTTGAATTGATTGTTAAGCTTTATGTTGCGATGTTTCTCACATTGTAACTTTGTTGTGAACTATTTGATCCATATTTGAGGTTCTATAGAGGCTAATTCCCTTAATGAACATGATAATTAATATTTTCGTGATGAAATTGTCGATCTGAGCTATGATAGCACACTTTGCACATGCATACACTTTAGCATATCATTTATACCAGTCCAGGAGCATGAAATCTGATACTCATTGATCATATACATGTATTCTTGTATATTTGCTTCCGTGTGATATGATTTGGATTTGATGTCTGTGACCAAGCCATGCGGATTGTGTTGTTATGCCTGTGACCACGCCAGGCAATTTGTGTTGTTATGTCTGTGACCACGCCAGACGGATTGTGTTACTATGTCTGTGACCATGCTGGGCGGATTATGTTGTTATGCTTGTGACCACGCCAGGCGAATTATGTTGTTATGCATGTGACCACGCCGAGCGGATAGTGTTGTTATGACTGTGACCACGTCGGGCGGATTGTATTGTTATGCATGTGACCACGCCGGGCAGATTATGATATTGAGCATGTGATCATGTCGGTTTGATAGCACGTTGAACTTGTCGTGCATGTGTGTGGATATAGATCCATCCCCCTAGGATCCCCCTCTCATGAGCCTTCTTGATGGTGTACACGCGGATTATGAGAAACCAGCGGTTTCTAGATGATGTGAGCTCTGGGAGATCTGGTTATTAATTTTGGTTTGGTTATTGGGATTTTGATGTGGGCCTTAGTGCCGTGATGTGATTTCTGTTGGATCGGGTTACACGACGCAACGGATTGATATGTGGTTATTGTATTTCATCTTTACTTGCAATTTCCTTGGCTGTTTAACTGTTTTATTTGCATATCTACCTTATATGATAAATTTTTGACTGATCAGAATACGTTAAGAAAATTTAGGGCACCAATGTGTATTTATCTGTGATATCATGATTTGATCATATGTATATCCTATACTTGTTGGAATTTATGAACTTATACGGGTGATTGGCGAGTATCATTTATAATTCTTGCTTCTATTACCTCGCCGATATTAGTTACGATACTTATTGAGTACATAGGGTCGGTTGTACTCATACTACACTTCTGCACTTTCGCTGCAGATCTTGGAGTTGATGCTGCTAATTATGACGGGAGTCGGTATTGAAGATATACCCGATTTCTGGACTTAGCTACCACTTGTCCTTGGTAGTTTAGATTTCAGTTATGTTTATGTTTATTTCAAACATACATTGTAAATATTTTCATACCAGATTTGTAAATCTAAAGTCTTAGTGGCTTGTGACTTGTACTACCAATCCTTGGATTGTTGTGTAGAAAATTCAGATATTTTATTTATTAATTCTTACTATTCTCATTTGAGTTGTGTTGACTGTTATTTGGCTTACCTAGCTGCTTGGGTTAGGTGTCATCACGACTAAGTGGATTTTGGGTCGTGACAAGTTGGTATCCTAGCTCTGGGTTCATAGGTTCTACGAGTTATGAGCAAGTATCTAGTAGAGTCTTACAGATCAGTATGATGATATCCATACTTATCTTCGGGAGGCTACAGGTCATGTAGGAAAATTTCCCATCTTTCTTTCATTATCATGCGGTATCTTCACGAGTTGGGCTAGTGACCCGTTGAAAGTTTCAATATTCTTATGGGATCGGAACATTCACCTCAGCATTATTATAAAATATTCTTTTGGGAGGAGGTCGTTCACCTAGGCAGTATTATGAGATACTTATGGGACCAGGCCGTACAACCTCGGCGGTATCATATAACACCACTCTGATAGAATCGGGTTGTTCACCTCGGCAGTATCTTGTGTAATATTTTGATAGGGAGTCAGTGCATATATGAGTATCCTGACTCGGATTTGACATTTGCACCTAATATTGGTCACACATATTCCATTCGAGGCAGTATTTGGTTTTGATGATTTCGTATTTATTCTTCTGTTGAGAATAATGTACATGTTCATCTGTTTCATTGGTACTTGCTATGCTTCCTACCTGTCTACTTTTTATTGTACTGTGATTATTGGATTACTAGTAGGTATAGATGTTGATCCCTCTTTACTACTTCTTCGAAGTTAGACTAGATATTTACTGGTACCCATTGATTTACATACTCATACTACACTTATGTACTAATTGTGCAGGTAGTGAGACAAGTACATTTGGTGGTCATACAGGCGCGTAGGCGCAGCTGCTAAGGAGATTTTGTGGTGAGCTGCTTTTAATGTTACGATCTGCAGCACATAGAGTCCCCTTCCTATTCATTTACTATATTCTACCTATTTTCTTTTCCAGACAGTTATTGTAGTAGTATTTTATACTCCTAGATTCTCATGCACTTGTGACACCGAATTTTGGGGATTTTAGACCATTATTCATGGATGTATTTCTGTTATGACATTCGGATTTATTTCGACCATGTTCAAACCTTGAAGATGATGTCAGTATGTTACTATGAAAATGAAACAATTTCGCTTATTTATTTCATCACTTGTTTTAAAATGTGTTATGAACCACTGATCGTCGTATTGATTTATTGTTAGCTTGTCTGACGGCAACGCTAGGCCCATCACGACTTATGGTGAAAATTGAGTCATGACAATAAACCTACGAGAAGTCTCAGATCATAAAACGACATATTGCGACCAGTTGGATTGTTATACAATCTCATTAACTTATTACTTTTGGCTTAAGTTACCTATCTACAAATTACTTTTCATGTTTATTCTTTCAAGAGTCAAATGAATTAGTCTTTGCAGAAATCTAGTTAGAACTATCTTCAAGTTCTTAAATTGCAAAAGTGTGCAACCTTTAGTATTTTTATTTAGTTTATAATAATCGGGAAAAAACATCATCAGTCTTTGAGCTCCTTACAGGAAAAAGAGGAGCAAGTTCGAAATATGCTATCTAAGGTTACATTTTCCAGAAAAAAGTATTACCAATTTTTGTGATCCAAAAGAATGAAAGATAGAGAACCAGAGACACCCTATCTCCTTTGAACCCACGCACAAAAATCTTTTAATTGTATTATTCTAAAAATCGGAGACAAAACGGTCATAACTGTCACAGCACATTTGTTATTCAAGAATTCCATGGCTACTCTTCACTGTCACTGCTTCCGCATGCTCCCCTCTTCTCCCCCTGATAGGATCAATCTGCCACTTCACCAATTCTCTCTTCCAAAATACCATGGAGCACAGGGAAGGAAGAAACTTTTGCGATTCCGTTGCCGATCGAGCAGCGATAACAACGACGTACGTATAACTTTACTGTCATATCTCGTGATCAGTATTTCTCTTGAAGTAAATTATGCTTCTGGGTGTTATGTAAATTGATGATAAAATATTCAGGAGTATTTGCTGGATGCTCCTGTTTCAGTTGGGGACGGATTTTCTTTTAGCGGAGGTTGGAATTTGAATAATTTGCAAAATTCGTTCTTGTTTCTGTTAAATTTAATTTAATTTTGTTTCAAGGAAGGATGTGGCATCTTCAGTTTAATTACGGATCAATAGTGAGATCAAATTGATTATTTTGTACAGGAAAATATTCAGACGAGCCGAGCCCCGCTGATGAATGGTTCAAGAAAGGAAAATTTGTGCGTTTTTCCTGCTCCGTTTTTCCATTTTCCATGTTCTATAATTATGAATATGGCTGATGAAAATCAGAGTGCATTTATCTTTTATACTAACAATTGTGGTACCCATCTGAATTTTGGTAGTCGTTTGTGAAGTTCAGGTGAAAGCTCATCCTGTATCTGGGACTGGGGAGAAGGCAAAAGATCCTCTTTTTGGACTTACAATGGGTGGGGGTTCACAGGCCTCAACTGATCTTTTCAGGTGAATCTGGTTGATTTTTTTGTGAATTTATTTGTTTGTTTGTTAGACAATTTAAGGGATATAGCAATCTTATATGCAGAAATTGAGAATGGGTTGTTTGCAGGATTACCGATTGAATGCTCTCTGTCTATGATTTTGTGCAATAGATGGTTTTGTGTAGAGAGCGGAAGCACTGACAATTCTACCATTGTATTAGTCCACGGATTACCCTCACAGGTTAGTATGTTGCCTTATTACCATTCAAATTAGTAAATCTCAGAAAACGGAAAACCTAGTTAGATCGTAAGTTTATTCTGATTAACTGTCTCTTGAACATGTCAACATTTTGGTGGTGCTTGTATTTTAATTCAAACTAAATGCAAGCTCAGGTGATGAACCAATTATTTTCAATATGAATTCCCAATTACCAACTTCCATCTAAGTTCTACATTTCTAGTCTGAAGAATTGTGGATTCTGATGCTTGTGTTCCTTCTAATATGACCAGCTTTTTATTCTTGGCTACTTAATTCTAGTTTATATCACTAATCTATGTCCATCATTTCACCATGTAACGCTTGTCTTGGTTGATAGTTTGCTAACCATGGTTGCACTGCTACTTTACAGGCATACTCTTACCGCAAAATTCTTCCCATTCTTGAGAAGAACTATCATGCTATAGCATTTGATTGGCTGGGTCAGTATTTTAGTACTTCTTACATTATCCTCCTAATTTATTCGGAATCGCTTCTATTGTCAATGCTAGCATTCATACCTCCACATTTAGATGAACAGATGAAGTAGTGTCTTTGAATGTGTTTTTATTTCTTATGCTACTCAACAATTTTAACAGTATCCCCATATTATCTTCCATTCAAGTTTTCTACTATTCTTTTAAAAAAAATAGTGAGGTTCACGTTCATCCATGTTTATGTTAGGAAAATGAATAGTTCTACTTTCTCCTTCTTACAGGATTTGGATTCTCAGATAAGCCCCAACCAAGATACGGATTTGACTACACATTGGATGGTAAGTAATATTTTCTATCCACCTAGGAATATTATGTTAATAATGAACAGATTATTACAATATAGAAATCTCCACTCCTTGACATTCAGTTTCTCATGTCTGACAGAGTATGTGGCATCCTTGGAATCTATTCTCAATGCTCTTACTGACAAAAAGGTTACTCTTGTAGTACAGGTATGTTTATATATATATATGGAAAAATTCTTCTATAGGGCCACCATGCCATTCCATCTGAAAAAAAAAAATGTTCAAAACAAAACCGAGCCTCCCTATTTAAGCGGGAGGCAGTGCCGTTGATCTGTCTCCAAGATACAGAAATGCCTCCCTACATATTCATCTATTTGCACTACTGTATTTGACTGTTAGAATTTAACTTGCTCTGTGTTACTTATCTTGTGTTTTCTGATTTGAAGAAAACCTCTCCTTTTGACATTCTCTTCCAGGGATACTTTTCACCAATTGCGATCAAATATTCTAGCAATCACCAGGAAAAGCTAAACGGTCTTATACTTCTCAATCCACCAGTAAGGATTAGTCAACTGTAACCAGTACATGCTTTTATTTTCTGAACCTTTTTTCTCTGGATCTGTATAGCTTAATTGTGACGGTGATGTGCAGTCAAACTATAGAATTGTCATATTCTGCTGAATGACTTTATTATTCTGCAGGTTACCATATTGCCAGTGAAATACAAGATATAGAATATCTTTTTGGTTTTCTTGGTTCTCTGTCCAATCGTGTTTCTTCTTGGCTGAACACCGTTCCGAATTACTCTCGGACCTTGGGCCACATTACTTTACACTCTTTTCAAACATATGAAAGATGAAACTGTTTAATGACTTCAGATTCATGTCATTTAGATGAAGCTACTCTTGTTTCCTCAGCGTCTTTTTCTCCTTCGAACTAGTTGAGTGAAGACATGTTCGGATTCACTAACCATTCATTTTTCTGGTTTACTGAAGCTGACAATGCAACATGCCAATCTACCATCAACCTTATCAGTCCTGAGCAACTTTTTGTTGGGCGAAATATTTTGTCAGGTAGGGTAGATGCAAATATTTTCACATATGTTGTGCTACCCGACATATGCATGTTCCTCTGCAAATCTGCTGCCAGTTGTCTCTCATTCTTGGTTTAACTCTCATGCAATCAGGACCCTCTTAGAGCTAGTGATAAAACGATGCTGAGTTGTGGTCCTTACCAAATAAAAGAAGATGTGGCGATGGTTTACAGAAGACCTTATCTCACATCTGGTTCTGCAGGATTTGCATTAAATGCAATAAGCAAGGCAATGAAGAAGCAACTTAAGGTGCACTTTTATACTCACGATGTTAATTTTCTATTTAGTTTGCAGGCACTTTGCCACGGGTCAATCAACTGAAGTTTAATTATCTATGGTTATCGGAAAAGTGATATAGTACCCCCCCCCAAAGTATCTCTTCTCAGTGCTAGCTGGCTAGAATTTGTTTGTCCTTTCTTTTCTTCTCCTCCCTCTTGTCTGCTTTTTAGGCGACCCGTCTCTGAAAGCAGAGGTGTTCTTTTCTTTTATTCTTCTTTCCCTCCCTATTCTGGTGTCTGTGAAGATTACGATTGTTGCTTTCTTCTTTGTTCTTTTCCAACCAAGGAAGTTGGCTAAGGGCCCTCTGTCTAATCTAGACTGTGAAGTTCAACGAGCCTGATCCTCCAAGATCTGCCATTGCTGATGCAAAAGTGAAATAAGCTAGTACCAGAGGAAGTCGGAAAGATATCTTTGATGTTGGAGATAAAAAATTGATATTTATTATTCAAACTTGAGTCCGAATTTCTCCATCCAAATGGTAAAAGCAATGTGCTTGATAGTTGAGGGGTTCTATTTGTCAACGGAAACTCCATGAAACAAATATGAAAAGCCATTCAAATTGTCTTCTTCCTACTGAGTTTGTTAAAAGAAGAAAACCGAATATGCGTCTAATTCAGTTACTTTAATCTCTCTTCCTCGTTATTTATGGATATATTGATCTTAGACCTCCTTTGGTGCTCTCTGATTGGAAGGGCTATGTTGAGGACTCAAGAGCAATACTTATGGACAATAACTGGACAGTCCAAACAACAGTTTGCTGGGGACAAAGAGACCGCTGGTTAAGCTTTGATGGTGTAGAAGATTTCTGCAAAGAGTCAAAGCATCGGTTGGTTGAACTTCCTATGGTAATGACACTATTTCATAGCTCTTTTCTTGTGGAGGATAATGTTAGAAATGCAGAGCACTCTTTTGGGAATGAATCCAATATTCTTGAATATGTGTTTTGAAACTCAGTAAATTAAAGTGGGGGCTCTGATCATTTGAAAGAGCATTGCTTATAAGAAGATTCATACAACTAAATATTCTTTATATCTTTCTTGTATTTCAATGTGTATTTATTTTATGGATCATGCAGTCAGGACATCACGTTCAGGAGGACAGTGGTGAAGAATTAGGTCAACTCATTGCTGGAATTGTTGGAAAAAGAAGCAGCATTTTGTGATTGTGATAAGATCTAATCTCTGTATTAAATGGTTAGGCCATCTATTTATATTTATATTTATATTTCAGCGTGTTTATTATTTGTACAACATGATGTATATTTAATATTGTGATGCTGGCATGCTGCAAAGATAACACCAGAAAATGGTAAAAATTTCATTTAAGCTGCTTGACGGCGTTATATTTTCAGTAATTGCTTCAGATAGAGAATGGACTACAGGGTGGATATCATAAGTTAATCTGACTGTCTGAACTCTGAACTATTCTATGTGTTTTTAACATAATTGGGGCTTATGGAAATTGACAATATGCCTCTGTATATCATGAGCACTTGAAGTCCGTAGAGAATCATCTCAGCCTTCCAAATTCATCTTCAAGATGGAATAACTGTAATTTGTATATCTTCAGTCTTAAGTTTGACGATGCAACCCTTCAGTCACTTTTTTGTTTCACAGGCTGCTGAAAGGGATCGACCCAACATTGGTCTTCTCTGACAGCTTTTTTCCATCTATTCTTGAATCTTTCTAATTCGACAAGAGATTGTTTCCGCACCTGCAAAATTACTCTGGGTTTATCATAACATGGAAGGTAACTTGGAGATACTAGTAAGTTGTTGTGTTTAGCTTCATATGTAATTCATCGTCAGAAGATTGTCATATTGCATCGTGTATGTGGTGTAGATACACTAAGATGTCTGAAAGACACTGGCAATGTAAGGGCAACCTACTAAGATGTTCTTTTATATAAAATCTAATGGAACTTACAGCATTTCTTGCATCAGACGGATGAGATTCCGGCAGTCCCTGCAATTATATTTTAGTTAATTTCATGCTATTGAAGCAGTTGATTGTTGAAAGCTAGTTACTTTTGCTACATACTGTTTGCCCTTCGTTCGACAAGCTTTCCTTTTGAAGAGTTATCTCTTGTGCTAAACTACTCTTCTGCATAGAAAGACAATAGTTAGGATTTACTGAAAAAACAGAAGATAGACACTTGATCTCCTATTCAATTGTCCAATGTAAGTTCAATCCTCGTTATTTTGCCAGAGATACCTCATTTTCTGTACCACCTAGTGTCGGAAGACCATAGTGAACTAAATATTCTGAGTCAACAACCCCAACGTTTGCGGTTCTGTTCCCCTATCAGAAATAATAACAGATCAAACAAGAAATTAGATTTTTCTGAATTGATAAAATGAATACTCTAGACAATAATTTTTAAAGAGAAAAATAACTGTTGTTGCTGGGATATGAAACCTGTGCACAATATCCAAGCTGAAAGTCCACCCCCCATGCATGAACGAAGTCATTCTGTAAGCAGAAGGAAGGTCAAACTTAGCAAATTTAATACACCTAGTAAGAAATCTGGTATACTGTTAGTCTACGAGTTTTACTAAGATCTGAAACCATACCTGAATTATGTACCACGCACAACGCCAGGATGCCCTTGAGAAAACAGGAGCCATCATTTCCACCCACCTGCATGTGCATTACTTTTTTCTTAGAAATCTAGGATTTTGAGATGGATAGAAAAGATATATAATTGAAACATAGTTCTTTCTGCCTATAACTGGTAATAATTTTACCCAGTGCATGGAGGTTCAGGACTGTCTTCGTAGCACCTCCTTCCTGGACCTTTTATGTTTATCGCCCTCCTATTTCAACCATAAGAGTTTTTAGAATTAGCAATATTTACAAGACAGCTTTTTTCAAGAAGATCAACTTATTATTGATGAATCTGTCACTGATCATGAGCCTCATGACAGCCTTCAGCAGGCTCGGAATAGAGTAATACCTGTGCACTCTTGACCCCTTTTCTCGTGCTGTAAGTTGGTGATGAATTTCTGATATATCTGCATCAATTGCTGGCTGTGATATCTGAAGACCCTCTTCTTTTACTATTGATAAATATCTGCAGTAAAGATCCAGGTGAAGATTTTTTCAGTGTAACCATCAATGCTATTACCTTCTGACAAATAAAATAGAGGGATTGCTTTTTAGAGCTCATTGAAGTCATACTGCTACAAATTTATAGTTAAATTGCATCTTTTATAGGTTGCATATTATGAGGATATATTGCATCTTTTATAGGTTTAGCCCAACATCAGTGATAATTACCGTCCAGCATTGAAGTTTTCAACTCCAAGATCTTCATCCCACAGGAATATGTAAGCATACTCTGCAACAATATCTGGGTGTAAGAACCTCTTGGCAAACCACCTAAGATAACAACAGAATAAGGAGTCAGCTAATGCTTTTACAAATACATCCAGTGGCGGATCCAATAATGGATTCATAAGATTGATAGAACTTAGTGTTTTAGAGTCGAAGGCTATATGTGTGTGTGTGTGAGCGGAAGAGTTAGGTTTACATTTCAGAACACAGCCTATCAGTTCAAAACCTAGGGTGTCTAAATTCTGGAACCAACACTGAACACGTATCTTGCCAGATTATACCAGTCCTACTCTGGATGTAAGAACTCATACCATTTAGTTTGATTAATAGCAGAGATGTGAATAGCAGTACTACTCCATTCTAGATCTTTCCATTCATCCACGATACCATCATAATGAAAAAGCATAATGACAAAATCAGTCTCTGGAAACTGCAAGTGAGATAATATAGAAAGGTTGTTTTAGTCAAAGGCTGGGATGAGAATTGTGTAAGTGCGGATAAATTATTGTCTCTCACCTTCTTAACAATTTCATTGACATTCTGTTTCTGCTTTATTCCAACTGCCATAGCTAGTAAGCTCATTGGTGATTTTGATTTCTGCAAGGAAAAAGAACATTACCCCCTTAAGTGTAAGGCCATCATTAGAATCTGTTAACAAAAGAATAATTACATACCTTTTTATTGGGGGGACCCCAAAGCGGATGCATTTCTAAATCAGAGGTCTTAGCCACAATACCTCGTGGCAGTCTCTCGCTTCCTTCAGGCCTGCACTCATCCTATAATACAATAAAAATAAAAGTATAAAAACGACAAAATTACACATTTTTCTACAACTAAGTTAGAGTAATTTTATTTATTTATTCAGAAAAAGAGAAAAAGTGAAAGAGATGATCTGATAGACAAACCTCACACATACTAGGTTTAGTAATTCTGAAGGATTCAATCAATTGCCATCCTAAAATTTTCTGTACGAAGAAAGGACACAAATTAACTCAACGTCTAGTAAAGTTTGAAAACCAAAAGAAGTTAATAAAGTGTGGAATATATTAGCAAACATACAGGGAATATTAAGCATGTAAGAACAAAAAACAAGAGTTATCTGAATTATGGAATGAAGAGGAGTAATCTCTGTCTTAATTACCTCTTTACATTCAGTGACAAGGAAGGCGCTTCCTATAAAGAAAGCAGCGGAAAGCAGGATTGCACAAGGTATTAGGCAAGTCCATGCTAACGATTTTTTTCTCTTAGTACCAGAAGTTAATAAAGCCATGGGAAGTTAAAAGACGCAGCTTTAAGCTGTGCAAATTAAATGCCAGTTAGAGGAGGAGGGATATACAGAGTTTCGCCAAATATATATGCTGAAATGTACTATTTGAATACTATAACATAGTGCTTTGAAAAATCAATGGAGGTCAACGGGAGAGATAGTGGAGAGTTGCTTAAACTCTAGAAAAAGTAGAAAAAAGTTAGGGGAAGTAGCGGAAAGCGGAAGATATTGCTCACAGATATATGGAAATCTCAACTCAAATGCCGAACTACGCGGGTTTCCTGTAAGATACAAATAGCTTCCCTGGAGGTAAATTTTACAGGATAATCCCAATTAATAATGTAGTATCTTTATTTATACGTATTCATCAATTTTTACAAGCGTCAATTATCCGCGAAATAACTATTCATACGAAAAAGTATAGACTTAATCAGCTCATCCAAAGATTTGGATCAATATAGGCCACATTATTACTTATTAGCCATTCAGAAAGAAAGCTTCGACCAAATTATAAAAATAAAAAGAATTGAGAAAGAATAAGACAAGTATATAGTTTTGATTGTATAATTTACTGCTATTTTACTGCATAACAAATCATTTGTTATATCTTTATTGTATAGCAATGAACTG